>APFE031486883.1:106253-153329 GCA_000404065.3 Pinus taeda
CCTCTAGGGGTCGAGCTCATCATCCTAGGAGCTGTTTCAACCACTTCTAAACTTAGCACTAAAAACTAGGTAGTCAAAACAACTTGCCTCTATAAACTAGGAAACCAATTCATTCATTAAATGTTTGCTATTTCATGAATGAATCTTCTAGAAAAGGTAAATAAGTGACATGTCAACATGAAAATATATTAATTACATCAAAGAGGGTGAAAAATCCCATCTCAAGTCAAAACTGGTCAAAGCTGGGCGAATTCCTCAGCTGTAGATGAATTTCCTGTGAAAACTGCCCAACAGGTCTCATACCTCTGCCTGACGGGTCGCTTGTCTTTGGAACCACTTTTGGGGCACTTCCAGGTGTCCAAATGAGGTAAAAGTGGGCTTGTTGGAACGGTATGGATGTCTACTTTCCAACCCAATTAGAATTTCTAAATTTGGTGGTCATTGGCCCCTCCAAAATTGCAATCTCCCAAGACTACTTTCTGTGTGTCAAAAAAGTGGCAGAAAGTCATTTTTTGCATGTTTTTTGACTTTCTTGAGGCCCAAAACTTGATGAAATTTCTTAGTAATGGATGAGAAAGTGTAACTTTTCATGACAAATCCAGAAATGCTAAGTTTTTGTAAAATGGAGTTGCCGGGACAAAGGGTCTCACCGGGGGTGAGACCCGTTAATGGAGAAAACCTGTAAATTGCCTGAAAAAATCGAAATTTACCCAAAATGCTCAAAATTTCTTGGGATTTGTGTTGTGGCTAGGATGTTTAGTGCCTTGATCCTTGAGTGAAACCTCGGCCATGATATGGAGGGGGTCGGGCCTCTTTTTCCGTTTTAGTGCCTTGACCAACCGCCTTTGAAGCACCTTCATCTTCGCTTTGCACACGTGCATTCTCGCCCAATAATGGTTCTTCATGTTTCTTAACAATTTCTTATCTTGGTTGGCCTTAGCCAATAGCCTCTCCAAGTGAGCATTGAGCTGGATAAGCATGGACTCTCGCTCAGCGGGCAATAGATCACCGGGTCTTCTTTTACTTAAGATGCGGTCACTACGAATCCTCCACAACTCATCAAGAGCTTGCTCATCCTCCAACTGATTGTTGCACTGCTCTAGATATGAGATTATCCATTGTGCCATCTCTAACTTCTGCTGCAATAAGCGGTTCTCGGCCTCCTTTTGCTGAATGACTTCATGAAGCTCTATGGTAGGAGAGCGGGTATCAAGATCAATGATATCAATGTCGGGATCACCGGTCATTCCCTCCTCGATCATGGGCTGCTTGCCCCTCTGTGCTGCCTGTGCTGCTGAAGAAGGCGAGGCCCCTTCCACCTGGTGTGGAGATAACACTCGCTGAAATGATGAAGAAGGCGAGACCCCTTCCACCTGATGTGGAGAAAATACTCGCCTAGCTGCCGCAAATAAGGCCCTGTGGCCTCTCTGATAAGTGACCAATGGAGGAGAACTGACATATCTAGCCTCAGGGATATCATGCTGCTGTGATGGTCCTCCCTCCTCATGAACAATCTCAGGATGTGAAAGGGATAACCTTGAGAGCATCAAAACAAAACCCTATCTCTACTTGCGCTTTTAACTTCTTAAGAAAATATACATTGGACTCATTATTTCAAAATGTTGACTTTAAAATACATTCTCATGCTTTTCAAGCTTTGGCAAACAATGTATTTGAATGATGGGAGGCCTACCTGCAACCTTGAAGCAATCTGGAGTGATTTAGCAGCTTATTGGAAAATTTCATGTAGATGGTACGTTGATGGGTCGCGTTCACTTCCCAACAAGTCTCACTTGCCTGACGGGTCGCGCCCATACAAAATTTACACTAGCTGAGGTACCCTGACGGGTCACGCCTGCTTGACGGGTCTCACCTCAGTCTTGACGGGTCGCTCCTTTTGAAGGAGGCTTTTGGAGGCCTTCCCAGTGTCAGAATCGGGTTCAGGATAGCTCGTTGGAAATTTATTTGAGTCTACTTTCCAACCCAAGTGGAATTTCTCAATTTTAAGTTCATTTTCCCTATCAAAAGTCAAATATCCCAAGACTGGTCAAAAAGTGCCAAATGAGGCTGCCTCAAGGAAGAGTGTTGTTGCAGTCAACTTTTGAATGCCTTCCTCAACCCCAAATTGAGCTCATGATAGCTCATTGGAAAGATATTTGTATCTAGTTATCATTTTACCCATCAATCAAATCATTTGGCCAATCAAGATAGGAGAAAACTTGATTTTCCCAAGGTCACTTCAGAGGTGCCCTTGATTCTCCTGAGGCAACGGTATTATTTGACATTTCTCTCAAACCATGACACCTGTGAAAAAAGTGAAGGAGGATTTTATTCTTTGGCATGTTTTGGACAAAAACCTCTCTCAGGTTTCCCAAATTCATCTTTTATTTCTCTGGAACATCATTTGAGTGCGACTTGTCCCGATGTGTGAAACAAGGAATTTTGTCGAAATGGAGCGAAATGAAGGGGATAGGGGACTTCTAAATTCTTGGGGAAATTTTTGGGAGTGGGGAGGGATGTTAGGAAGCAGGGGAAAGTGGAATCTCAGAGATTGAGTTAGGGGAAAGGGTCCAAGGAAACACAGGCCCACTAGAATTGCAGGTTGTAGCAGAAACTAGGGTTTGTGGAAAATGAGGATTGGGGCGGATCTAAGGGATGGGAAGTGTTTGATAAGGTACTTAAGGATAGGGAAGGTGATGAACACTGGATACAGTTTTCTGATGATTTGACTGTCCAAGAAATTGGCTTCAAACCCTAGGAGAGGAAATGAACTTGCCAAGGAACTGAAGCATGAACAAGATGTAAAATGACTCATTGACACGACATGATATGAAACCTATGATGATGATAGATCGCTAAATAGTGACATAGATTGGCATTTGGGAAACTTTGAAAAGAGTGAGACCAAACCCTAGACCTAATGCCTAGTGACCAAATTTTGCTTGAAGACTCACTGAAATGACAAAATTTAACCTTGACACTTCAAAATCACTTTGTAAGAGCATATTTGATCACTGGAGGAAGGCTGGAAAGACTGACACTAACACAGGGAACCCTAATCCACCTAATGAATCATTAAAGTTAATGGATTATTTGTATTCTCACAAATCCCCTTCCCTTGAAGATTTTGATATGCGAGATCTTAGAGAATATTTGCCCATAGACATCATTCCTCCATGAAGATTATGTCCCTGAATATTTAGGGATTGGGGAATGCCCCAAAATGGAATTCCTTGCATCTCTTGATTATGGAACATAACCCATCTTCTATTCTAATCCAAGAGACTATGGTTAATGGTGATAAGGTTCGATCGTATTTTATGAAATTATGCCCATCTTAGAAGTTATGTTTGATTGATGCCCTTGGTCTTCGGGGGGGTTTGGTTGCTTTGTGGGATCCACACATCATCAATTTCTTGGATTTTAAATATTTTGTGGACATATTACTAATGATATTCTTAAGGGGATAAAAGTTTAGATTTCACATTTTAATTGTTTATGCTTCTTATGATTCTAGACTGGACTTCTAGAACATGATGGATAATTGTGGGTTGTTGAAGATTGGGTCCCTTATAGTGGGAGGGGATTTAAAGTTTATTGTCTCTTTTGAATAAATATGGGGGTTGAGAAATAAATTGGATCCTTTAGGAGGTTATTTTAAGGACCTTATTGGGCAAAATCACTTAGTCGATATTCTTTCGGTTCCTCTTACTCATACTTGGAGGAATGGTTGTACTGGTCTGGATGGGATTGCCAAAATATTGGACAGATTTATAGTTCATGAGAACTTAATGGAACAATTTGGTATGATGAGTTCATGGGTCAAATCATTGATGATGTCTAATCATTCTCCAAGATTTTTACAATGGTGTGGTGAATGTGTTTGGAAGGGTCTCCCTTTTAAATTTAATCATTCATGGTTAAATGACAATGACTTTGAGAAACTAGTAAGAGATACTTGGTTAAAAGTGGAATATCACAAAGAGAATAATCGGATGGATGTTTTTTGCCTGAAATTAAAAGAACTATTGAAGGTGGTTAGAAAATGGGAAAGAGAAAAAAAGAGAAGGAAGAAAAAAGAACTAGTAGAGATAGAATAAGGTCTTGAGTTTATATCTGACCCATTTGGTCTTGGACTCTTCCCAAATTCTCTGAAACAAAGGGCCACAAATCTAGAAGCTAGTAAGAGAAATATTTTAAAACAACAAGAAGAGGAATGGAGGCTTAAGAGTTGTGCCATTTGGATTGTATGGGGTGATATCAACACAAATTTTTTTCATAATTTGGCCTCATAGAGAAGGAGAGACAATACAATTTGGGGCCTAGAGGAAGAAGCAAGTAGGAAAATTTACAAGCTAAAGGATCTTCCTAAGGAGGTTGTCAGATATTTTTGGGAATTTATATAATGCAAGGGAAGGGACAGACATTGATACTGAATTGGGGGTCATTTCACTCATATCCTCAGATGTTTTCAGTTGTGGATGATGTGGTCATTAGGCAGGAAATCACATTCAAAGAAGTAGAATATGTTCTAAAGTATTTTTCTAGGGGCAAAATCCTGGGAACGGATGGGTGCCCATGGAATTATTCTTGAATTTTAAGGATATTATGGGGCCATATATGCTACACTTAGATAAAGAATCAAGGACTATTCATAAAATATTAGGTGCTTTAAATTCTACTTTTATTTCATTGATTCCAAATGTTTCAAAGGCTTTTTCTTTCAAGGATTATCAACCTATTTGTTTGTGAAATATTACATATAACATGGTTTCAAAGATTATCTCAACAAGGTTGAAAGATTCACTATCCATATTCATTACCCCTGAACAATTTGGGTTTTTTAAACATCGACAAATCTAGGATGTAGTTGTTATTGCTCAATAATGCATGCATTCTCTAAAGGTAAAAAAAAGAAGAAGAAGGAGGCATTGGTACTAAAAATAGACTTGATTAAAGCTTATGAATGTGTGGATTGGTGTTTTATGAGGTTGGTTTACACAAAATTGGTCTTTCTATGGAGGTTGTCGATTAGATAATGGCTTGTATCACTTCGATAAACTATGTTTTCTTGATAAATGGAGCACTTTTTAGTTTGTTTGAGGCCTCGAGGGGGTTGAGGTAGGGCTACTCATTCTCCCCCCTATTATTTCGGTTGGTTCTTGATGAGTTGAGCAGACTTATTATTGAGGCACAATATAAGGGTTCCTTTGTGGATATTAAAATCACCAAAAATATATCCATAACACACCTTATGTTTGTGGATGATATTTTTATTTATGGGAAGGTATCCACAGTGGAAGTAGGTTGATTTTGGGCTCAATCGATATTGCAGAATATTTCTATATAGTGGATGCACCTCTATTTGACGCTCAAATATATCATTAAGCATATTATCTCCATAATCTCAAACTTTTTTGGTCAGGTTCAAAAGATGTAATCAAGATACATCTAGTACAGTTGGAGGATATTTCTATGAGGAAAGATATTGGGGTTGGGGATTAAAGAACATTGAAAATTTTGGATGGGAATTGGTGGTGAAGAGCTTATGGTGTGATTTATTTGGAGTAGACACTTGACAAAGGATTATAAAGGAAAAATACCTAAGAAAGCAACCCGTTCAAGAGTGGATTATGTAACACACCCCCTTACTTAAGACATAGTGTCACTACAGTGTATCCACAATTCCATGCAACTCCTTAAGGTTGGATACTTGATCATCACTTTAAAGAATGTCTTCAAGTGTCTGTTGCATCATTGAATCATATCTCCCTTGGGAATTGAAACATAATGATATGTCAAAGTAATTAGAGGTAGACTTGTAATTGGTCATTGATATAGGTTAGCATTGACCACTTAGTTTATGACTTGAATCATCTGTAGGTTGATATGCAATCCATATGCACCTACCATATAGACCAAATAGGTTATGAAGTCCATGGAAAATAAACCCTTCTTAAGATTCATCAAAAGATTCTTCTCTCTTACACCTTTTCATAATACAACTTTGACACCTTGTAAATGTTATTTTTTGTAGAGGAGAATGGTATCACAATACAAAATGGAAAAATATCCCATATAATCTCTTGATACATTCATCAATCTATGGAATGTTTTGGTGCATTAGCAAGTTCAAATGGCATTACTAGCATCCATACAACCATGGTAAAGACTGGAAGCTTGTTTTCCTTGTATCTTCTTCCTTCACCTGTACCCTAAATAAAGCTCAAGCTTAGAGATATGTGTTGCTTATAGCCTATAAGCAAAGGGGAAATATAAGGAGATTGTTTGGCTCCATAGAATCAATAAAAATGCTTCTTGGAATGAGATGATTCCAAACAAGCACACAATTTTGTAAATCCAGAAAAGGAAAACTTAGTAGTGTTCCTCATTGAATGAACTAGAAAGTTTCCCACCCTCATAGGACTATTTAATATCCACCTTTATAATCCCATTGAAATGGAGAAACCTCATTAACATACATATAAAGCTTGAAGTCCATATTAAAGATATTGGGCGGTTACTTTAAGAGAGTTGTGAATTGTTTTCAACAAATTCTTGCTTCCCATTCAAAATATATATGGTCAATATTCCTTTTTAATTTCTGTTGAAAGATAATGCATGAACCCTCCATAGAAATCTAGGTAGCAGCACAATGAGATCAATGAAGTGAAAATTACAGTTTAACATTGTATATTTTATAAAGAGCTACAACACACATTCACAAGAATGACACCAAGCCTTCTCCACTAAGCATGTTCATACTAGCGAACAACATCTACATAGGGCATAAAACACTATTATCAAAAGTTAGTCCTATCTAATAAGGATAAACACTACAACCCAACTAAATATTTCCCTTTATTGGAACTACCCATCATCAAACTTAAGTAAAACCAATATTCAAATTATGATTAACTTACAAGCACGATATGTCACAGAGGCAAATTTTCTTTACAGAAGATGCCTTATCACTCTAAGGATCCCAAAAACTGAAGTAGAATATGAGACTACATACCTATTTTAATAGTTTGTCATTGGCAAAGATGTTATTGAACTTTTCCACAATATTGTCTAATGAAGTCTATTTTTGTTTATAATACAATAGTATTAATATGTAAATACCACATTTTAAAATACTATTCTACTAACATCTGATTCTATTGGAAAAACAAAGTCTTTTCAAAAAATATATAAATATCATCGGAACATCACACAAGTGAAGGTCAAGAGGAGGTCAGACTCCAGAGGGAAACCATAGTATTTTCAGGATTTTCATCAACAAACATTGTACTCTTTGCGTTTATGTTGAAGGGTGGAATTTAGTGAATTGGTAATTCATTGGAAAATCTATTCCAGAGTTAAGATCAGGGCCCTAGAGGCACAATCCCTTCATCTTCTGGTAAAGTTGGTCAAGAAAACAACTTATGTTGCACTAAAGGGAGTTGTTAGCAAGATTGTCACAATCATCAATGGCAATGGAAGACATTGTTGTGAACAACAACCTAATTGAGTAGAAGTGATGTGATATGAGAATGTGGAAGCATAGTGTCAGAGTTGTGTGTTTTTAGTGATTTTGTCACACCAACATATGAGAAGTAGGAACAAGAAATAACAAAGGGACTTTCACCCAAACGTTTACAGGGGTGACACTACTTATTGAAGCCTGTAGGTACTCACACACACACATACATAGACTCTTAGTAGACTATTATATGATGAATAATTCCACAACCATTTCTCATTCATATTCACTGTAATAACTACACGCAAGCTTATAAGGACCACCTTTAGTATTCAACATCTTTCCTAACAAATTAACATGGTATATTTTTGGTTTGCAATGTTACAAAGCGCTATGATACTATTACAAAGACCACGAAAACAAGTATTTATGAGCTAAACTCACCAAAGTCATAACCTCACATCTCAATAGTTATTTGTGAGTCAAATTGGAAGTGGAGGAAACATGTTCACAAAGAATTTCGACCTTGGATACAACCCAATTAGTGACTAACAACTGAAACCTTTGGTTTCAACATTACTGCTTCAAACCACATTTGTTGTTAATATTTCTATATGGTTATTACCTTTAGTAGTCACTCTCCAAATGTAAGGGACACCTATAATACTCTCTAGGGGCTTAAAACATTGTCCCAACATCATAGCAACCTTCAAAACTCAGGTACATCTCAACATAGGAACAACGACAACCACTTTTATAAGGAGAAGGCTTATGTTACTGGAAAAGAATTTCGTGAATACAATGGTGACTCTCCAAACTGAAATCCAATTAATCAACAACATAAATGCATTATGAACTAGATGAATAAAATAGAAATGTGGCATAGTTTGTGTATATAAATTTGAAATCATCCAAGTAACCCAGGGATCTAAATTCTTCAAGAGTGGGGGCCTGCCTTCCTACACACACACAATTGCAATGATATCATGATTTCTTTGTAGCAACCTTAGTCAAAGAATATGTTCAAATATATATGCAATAAAACTTGTGACCTCTTTCATAACATAATTAAAGCAAACAGAAGGTAAAGAATACTTGGGAGTAAGAGTTTCCAATAACCGTGCATCCCAAACAAAACTGGGTAAGTACACATGAAGTTTCTCTGGCTAAGATGAGAGCGAAAATCCATCACACTTTACCTTCCAGGAAGATCAATAATGCGTGATCATGGGCGATGGTCACTCACCAGTATCGAGATTAACATAGGTTATTCACATATGTTGCATTTTAGGATTTAATCTTGCAGGTCTGCGACTAACCTACTCCCCGCATAGGGAAATAATAGGTAGTTATAATACAATAATTTTAATTCTACTCGAATTCCCTAATCGTTGTTTCTTGTTAAAGTCAAGGATTGATTCGTTTACATGAGGTTTCAAGTAGCTCATCCACTATGCATTCCATGGATTCCATCCTATGTCGCCAACATTTTTACACCATGGAAGATTGTATGAACAACCATATAACAACCACATAAATAATCATAAAAGCATAATTCTAAATTCAATAGACAAATCAACGTGAGATACTTATCTCGATTAAAATCAGGCAATTGAGTTCGGGACTCTGTATCTTCGCCCAACCATAGAATGTTGTAACAACCTTTCGTTGATTTTACATGTAAATAAAATAAAACCAAGGTCATGGGACGTGTATTCCAAGCTAAATGGTGGGCAAACATTATAGTGGCAATCACTTGTGGTTTATTAATGGCTATGGAAATTGGCAAAGGCAAAGAGGCAATAAATAGCATTTAATTATGAGAAATAAAGGAAAAGAGGAGAAAGGGAAGGTGAAGAGACACAAATATGCTTGCAAGGGAGATTAGAGAGAAAAGGAAGGAAAATGAAAGAAAAAAGGAAAAATAAAAGGAAGAGTCTAGACAGCAATGATAGAAAGGCATCAGAGAAATAGTTCATAGCTTTTGATCAATTTTAGGTTTTGACAGTTTTTGGTTCAACTCTTGTTTATTCTCTCATACACTCTTCCACACCTTGAGCCTTCTTGGAGCATTATAGCATTCACTTGGAATTGGAGAGAAGAAAACAAGGAACAAGCAAGGAATTTGAGGACAACGAAAAAGAAGTTTGGATCATCATCTACAACTGGAGTTCATTGCAGGTAACATGTTTCATGTGCAACTTCCTTAATGAGATTTGGATGCATGACACATGCATGTGGTTCTTAGGTTATTTTGTTGTCATTGGCATGGAATCTGCCTAGATTGATAGTGGTTTCAACCTTGCCTTGCCATTTTGGGGATAACTATGATGTAGTGGGTTCTCTATTTGGATTTCTGATTGGTTCTCAGGCTCCCTGTGTTTGTGGGTTGGGATAGAATCTCTGGAGCCCTGGAAAAACTTGGGTTCCCTGGAGGCAATGGGTTGAGCTTGGATATCTCTAGAGCCCTGTAACAACATGGGTTCCCTGGAGGATGTGGGTTGACATAGAATCACTGGAGCCCTAGACAGTTTGAGAAGAGACCAATCTAGTTGGTATTAGTGATTCCTGGACCAGTTAGGTGAAATCATTGTGGTTGAGGGTTGATGTGGTTTGGCCTCTAGAAGCCCTAGTTGGTTCTATTTTGGATTAACCCATATGATCCCACATTCATGCTTGGAATATGGAGCAGGGGTGATTGGATGAAATAAAGATTTGGTTCAACCCAATCTATGGTCGGGTGGTGCATGGAAGTCCCTGACTTGGTTGGCTTTTGTATATGTTAATATGATTTATTTTTCCATTGTGATCTATGAGCATAAGTACTAGTAATTATGTTGATTTTATGGCTAATTTTCATGGATTATATTCTAGTTATATGATGGTTATATGCTTGGCTAGATGATGTGCTTGGCTAGATATGCATTCATGACCTGTAGCTACTATGTTTACTATATGTTTGACGAAATTTCCTTCAAGTATTAGACATGTCTCAATCAAGATATTGCTTGAGTATTAATTGTTTAGACTTGTTATCATCATTTATTGCATTCTAGAAAGTTCTGGACACTTCTAGGAAGTGACTTGAAGGCCATCCTTGAAAAAGTGGCATAGATCTTGCCATCACATGCACGAAATAAAGAAAATTTGGTCATAACTGCATGGAGGCATACTTATGGGTGCAGTTGGAGCCTCATAACCACATACACAGTGTGTCAAGGGTGTGGCTGGGAGGCGAAGCTAGTGAAAAAGAATTTCCAGCTCAAGGTCTGATCACCAGTGGTTATTGGGTGATTTGGTGCTCTTGAGAGGTATCAATAAGTTCCCAGATTGTAGGCCCCACTTCCATGACTAGAACTTGGAGATCGATTCATGTCATAGTAACACTAAACTCATGTTTACCCTAAAGATCTTGTAAAAATGGGTAAATGTGGGAGGGGGTGTTACAAGGTGGTATCAGAGGTTCCAGGTTCAAACACTTGGATTGGATGGGCTAAATCCATATTGATATGCATGCATGTCAGTCGTCTATGTGTTCATCATAAATGTATGTTGGTTATTTCTTATTATGGTTATTATATCAATGTATGAGTTGGTATGCTTGTGATATTGTATCATGCTAATCTTGACTAATTTGTGAAAATGAGATAGCCTCCACTAAGATACACTAAGGTATGATTTTATTATGGCTTCTATTTTGTTTATATAACATGGTATGTTTGCAGGAAGTAAAATATCAACAATGAAGATCATAATGGTGGATTACACGTCACATGATTCCTCTTACAGGCCTAATATGAAATCAGTGGATTGGGAAAGTTCAATTGAGTAGTAAGGAGAAGAGTATTCTATTGATATGGCCGATACAATGTGGAGTCTGAGAGTAGAGATTAGAAGTTGGAAGGAAAATAATAATAGGTTGATTGAGGCACAAGAAAGACTTGTAAGAGCTCAAGAAAAGCATACAAAAGTCAATGCATTCATCCTTGAGATTCTTTAAGATTTGCAGAAGCATGGACAACTAGGGGTTATCCATGGACAAGAAGAAAGGACTAATGGGGCTTATGGTCGCAAGTCTCAAAGAAGACACCGGTTGGACAGAGATGATATAATCATAGGTGGTAGATCTTTGGATACACTTGACAGGATGGCTAGCACTCATGGATTTCATTCTAGCTCTGGTTTTGGGCGACATCATCACCATCATGCTATCATCCGTATAAGAGGAGTGAGAAGGGATATTTTCCAGAAGAGTTCAAGAAATCCAAGCCTCCTAAGTTTGATGGATAAATTAAGGGATCAAAAGATGCAGAAGCATGGCTACTTGGGATGAAGAGGTATTTCATGTTGTCTGATTACTCAAAGAACATGAAAGCCAAGATAGTTGCCTTCATTCTCAGAGGAAAAGCAAACATCTAGTGGGAAGATGTGAAGAATGTCAAATGCATTAGAAAAGAGAAGTTGATTTGGGATGAGTTTGAGAGACTCTTCAAGAAGAAGTACCTATCTGAAAGATTCTATGATGACATGGCTAAGGAATTCTATGAGTTGAAGATGGGTTCTATGACAGATGATGAGTATACTAGCAGATTCTTGGAGTTGTTGAGGTATGTGCCTTATCTTAAGGATGAGAAAGAAAAGATTCATCAGTGGGTTTCCACTAGCATTCAAAGAATGGATTGAGTTTGATGAACCTTGGTCCCTAGAAGAAGCCATTGAGAAGCTGAAGCATTGATATGAGAAGTCAAAGCGCAAGCTGGAAAGGAAATGAGAAGAATAAATGGAAGTAGCCTTAGAAGAGAGGAATATCTTAGGATGTATATGACAAGGAAAATGCAGTGCCTTATAAGAAGTTAAATGTAGTTGAGAGAGGAGGTGTGTGTCAGCCTCAGGAGCAGAATAAGGGTGGTGGCAGAAATCCTTTGAGGTGTTGGACTTGTGGTGGAGAGCATCGCAAGAGTGAGTACCCATCGTATCAAAGTGGTAAGCCTCATATCTATAGTGATAGTTAGAAATGTTGGTCAAAGTATTCCTCAAATTTATGTAGCAGTGGATAACATGTAGGATGATCATCAAGCATCCATTATCAAGATGGAAGGTAAGCTTTGCTATCAATTTGTTTCTATTTTGATTGATCCTAGATCGAATTATAATTATATCTGTCCTGACTTGGTGGATAAGTGTTGCTTGAGTAAAGAAGTGCATACAAAATATTCGATGTTGCAGTTAGATATAGGGACCTAGTAGTCCCTAGTCAGATTCATTGGGTTAGATCATTCATGGGACTACCAAGTTATTACAGACAGTTCATCAAAAAATTCTTAAGGATTGGCTATCCTATTACATCTTTTCAGAGGAAAGGGAAGAAGTTTGAATGGAATGAGGAGTGTGTAGTTAGCTTTGAGTAGTTGAATCATTTTATTACAAATGCTCCATTTTTTAATATTGCAAATCCTTATAAGGAGTTTGTGGTTTTCGCAGATGCGTGCAAAGAGGGACTTGGTGGATTCTTGATGCAAGAAGGACAGGTGGTATGTTATGAGCTGAGGAAGTCGAATGAGCACAAGCGGAACTATGTGACTCATGATCTTGAGTTGGAAGCTATCATTCATGCATTTAATATGTGGAGACATTATCTCCTTGGCAGAAGGTTTATTTTGATGAGTGATCATATTGGACTGAGGTACTTGTTTGACGAACCTAATCTGAACTCCATGCAAGCTAGGTGGTTGGCTACCCTCAAGTGAGTTTTAATTTGAGATCTTATGGGAAAGATTTACAGGAGAAGATCTTACATGTAGGGCAACATGATGAGAAGTACCAGCAATTGAAGCAGAGGTTGTAGTAGGGTGATAGAGACGAGGAGTATCACGTCACAACAGATGGCTTGGTGAGATTCAGGAACAAGATCTATGTATCAGATAACACTGAGTTGAAGAAGCTTATCTTAAAAGAGTTTCATGTCAATCCATACTCAGGCCACCCAAGATATTAAAAGCTTTTGATGATTGTTAAAAAAATTTATCATTGGTCAAACTTGAAGAAGTAAGTGGCTGAGTTTGTTGCAAGATGTTTTGATTGTCAATGAGTGAAAGCATTACTTTAGCCTATTCTGATTCCAGAATGGAAATGGGAGGTCATTTCCATGGAATTCATTACAGGATCGTCGAGGACATTGAGATAACATGATTACATCATGGTTGTGAATGACAAGTTGAGCAAGGTAGCTCACTTCATTGCAATGAAGTCTACTAACTCAACTGGTGAGGTAGCTCATATCTTCATCAGGGACATAGTGAGGTTGCATGGTAATCCCAAGAATATTATATCATACAAAGATACCAAGTTCACTTCCAAGTTTTGGAAGGAGTTGTTTGCAGGCTTAGGGACAAAGTTAGCCTTCATTGTAGCTTATCATTCACAGATAAATGGACAAATAAAAAGGGTTAACATGATTCTTGAGGATATGATGATAATGTATGTCATGCATCAACAGAGGAAGTGGGAGGAGTAGGTTTAACTATTAGAGTTTGCATATAAAAATGGGTATCCTTGAAGATTAGTACATTTGAGGCTCTTTATGGGCAGAGTTGCAATACTCCTATCTGTTGGAGTAATCCAGTTAATGGGGTACTTATTGGACTGGATATGTTATGAGATGGAGCAAGAGATGCAGGTTATTAAGAAGAATCTAAAGGAAGCACAGGATAGGCAGAAGGGTTATGCAAATCAACATAGAGAATTCAAGGAATTTTAGGTTGGAAAGCATGTGTACTTTCATATCAAGCCCAAGAGGATATCGTTGAGGACTTGATCATGTGCTATGCTGGCACATTAGTATTGTGGCCATTTGAGATCCTAGAGATGATTGGAGCAATTGCCTACATACTTGCACTACTGCCAACAGTGAAAGTCCATGATGTTTTCCATGTTTCATTGCTTAAGAGATATGTATAGGATGTTGAGCATGTGATTGATTAGTCTGTATTATAGGTGGAACCAAAGGGACAATTCCAGCCAGAGTCATAATGCATATTGCAACAGAAACAACTCATGCTCTGGAACAGAGCAATAGAGTGGGTTAAAGTGCAGTGGAAGCACTTTGGGCCCAATGAAGCTACATGGGAGATAGCTGATCAAATGCGAGATTTGTATCCTTCCTTATTTGTTGGTTGAGAAAATGTGTTTGGTTTATGTGTATTGTAAATAATGTAATGAGTCGTGTTATAAAGCTCCAATAAGCAATATGTTGTAAATATTGCATCGAGTTGTGTTATAAAACTCCAATAAGCAGTAAGGTGGTCATGTTTTCAACAATTGGTCATTGTAAATACTATAACACATTGTGTTATAAAGCTCCGTAAGTAGTATGTTTTGTTGGTTATAAGCGCCATAGAACATTGAGGATGGTGTTCCCCCAAGGAGGATGGGTTTGTAACAACCCCTAGCTGATTTTCCATGTAAATAAAAAAAAAAAAAAAAGGTCATGGGACACGTATAAAAAATAAATGGTGGGAAAAAATTATAGTGGCAATCACTTACAGTTTATTAATGACTATGGAAATTGGCAAAGGCATTAACAAAGACAAAGAATTAATAATTGGAATTTAATTATGAGAAATAAAGGAAAAGATGAGAAAATGAAGGTGAAGAAACACAAATATGCATGCAAGGGAAAATAGAGATAAAATGAAGGAAAATGAAAGAAAAAAGGAAAAAGGAAAGGAAGAGTCTAGACATCAATGATAAAAAGGCATCAGAGAAATAGTTCATAGCTTTTGATTAGTTTTAGCTTTTGACACTTTTTTGTTCAGATCTTGTTCATTCTCTCATACACTCTTGCATACTTAGAGAATTCTAGCATTCACTAGGATTGGAGAGAAGAAAGAAAAGAACAAGAAAGGAATTGGAGGAAAACGGAAAAGAAGGTTGGATCAACAACTACAACTAGAGTTCATTGTAGGTAACATGTTGCATATGTGATTTCCTTTTGATATTTGGATGCATGATACGTGCATGTGGTTCTTTGGTTATTTTGTTTTCATTGGCATGGAATCTAACTAGATTGACAGTGGTTTTCACCTTGCTTTTCTATTTACTGGATAGCCATGATGTCGTGGGTTCTCTATTTGGATTTATGATTGGTTCTCAGGCTCCCTTTGGCTGTGGGTTGGGATAGAATCTTTGGAGCCCTAGAATAGATTGGGTTCCCTGGAGGCAGTGAGTTGAGATGGTCTATCTCTGGAGCCATGTAACTTCTTGGGTTCCCTAGAGTATGTGGATTGAGATAGAATCCATGGATCCCTAGACAACTTGGGAAGAGACCAATTTGGTTGGTATTAGTGATTTCTAGACCAGTTAGGTAAAATCATTGTGGTTGAGGGTTGAGGTGGTTTGGCCTCTAGAAGCCCTGGTTGGTTCTATTTTGGTGTAACCCATATGATCCCACATTCATGCTTGGAATATGGCGCGAGGGTGATTGGTTGAAATAGAGATTTGGTTGAACTCAATCTATGGTCGGGTGGTACATAATAGTACCTAACTTGGTTGGATTTTGCATATGTTAATATGAGTTATTTTTCCATTATGATTTATGAGCATAAGTATTGGTTATTATGTTGATTTTATGGTTGATTGTCATGGATTCTATTCTAGTTATATGTTGGTTATATGCTTGGCTAGATGTTGTGCTCTTACTATAGATCTTGTTCATGATTCGATAAGTTATTGAATGATTGATGAATGCATGGGCTAACCATTGTTGTTGTAGCTAATTTGAAAGGGCATAGAGCCTTCTTGGTGATTCTCAGATGAAGTTCATAATTTTATGATCAAATATGAATTCATGACTTGTAGCTACAGTTAATTCCAGTCTTCACAGCTTGTTACCAGGGATCAAAATGAGCTCTTACTAGGTCTAGTTTTCAGAGATGTTTTGCACATGAGTTTCAATACAAATCATATCCTAAGTATGTCCATCAAAAGGAGCCCAGAAAAATATTTCCAACGATATATCACACTCCCGTAACCGGTTTCTGGATCAAAAGATATGATTGAAATGAATGATTGATTCTTGGTTATGCAATTTTTGAGGTCAATTGCTGCACACAGGGACAAGTTTACAACAAAATCCGTTTGGACAGGAATTTTACAAAAGTGAAAGAGGATTTTGTCCATCACATACCAAATAACAAAAATATCCTTCAGTTTATGCACAATTGTTACTATGTGGGAGATATGCAGTGATATTTGAAGCCTACATTAAAATAAAACAAATTTTGCAGTTATTTTACTGTTTTAGTCATTTTAGTACTGTGCCATTTTACAACAGATGGAAAGTAATTTTGAGAAACCCAAAGATTTTTTTGTTAACCACAATCCATATAACAAAAACTTCTTTCATTTATTCACAGGTGTCGTGAATTGGAATATTTGACTAGATCTTTACAGCTTATTTTTACAGATTTAAATTTTTAATGATTTTTTGTTTTAGAGATGATTTTGTGGCACAGATTCAAAGCAACTGGAAACGAATTTCCAAAATTTGAGAGAGGTTTTTCTCAAACATGAACTTATCTACAAAAACCTCTTTCATTTTTGTAACAGGTTCCATGGTTCAGGAGATACAAGTTCATCTTTGACACCTAATTTCAAAAATTCGGTCCAAATTTAGTGTAACTGAGTCTATTTTGAAGAGGATGGTTGAGGTCAATTCCCTTAGTACAGGGATGAGAAAATTGTATATATTTTGTGAATTTCATAGTGTAAGGGTTGGATTTTGGCAGCAGAGAGGGGTTTCTTGGGATTGTGTAAAGTATTTCTTGAATATTATTTTAATGAAGCAGTTTCTGCCCTTTAGATCTGGGATCCGTTATGGTGTTTAATATGCAACATGTTTTTCTTGTAAATTCATTTCCATGCTTTGTTTTATCTATTAATTTCATTACAGCATTCTCTAAGGGAAGTGTTAGGAATTCATCCATGCATGATGCTCCTTTTACAATGATTATGTTGTTTAATGTAGTGGTTATCTTTTCAGAATCCATCCTCTGTTAGATGCTCTGTTGAGTAATCATGTGTTTCTTTTTCTCCTAAAGTTGCCACTGTAGATCCATCCCTTGATTGATGCCTGCAGGACAGCGGAATTTCTCCTCTTTCTTCTTTCATTTGCAATCTTTTATCTAGCTAAACATTGCACTTACTTTTCCCCAAGTTTGCTAGTGGAAACTAGTTTCGAATCCATAGCCCAATGGTCCCTTCTCTTGTTGTTTTCGACCCACAACTTTTAAATCAAATCCTCACACTTCATAGCTAGCCTAAGATCACTTATTGCAGCCACATTTTGTTGGCAAAGAGATAGCCCTCTCTGGTCTGGCAGGGCTAGATGCCAAATCAAAAGCTTGGTCTGTGGTTACCTCGGAATTGCCTCTTCCCATCCTTGAGGTTCATTCTAAGTGCTAACATATTAGCATCGTTGTAGGGGACGAGGTGACATATCTTCCCCGGGAAATATCATTCAATTTGCATATCTAGTTGCTGATGGTGGACAACAATCAGACACATAGGAAGGCTAAAACATCCGCTTGGTGACTCCACTGTTCAAAATCCCAAGTTTCAAAGTATTGATGGTGGCTCCATTGGCTAAATGAAGGACTCAGATGTTGCTTTTATTTTTTCAAGGTATTCATGTATCGATTTTTATAATCTTCCTGGTTTTCCTAATCAATTACCAAAGGATGCATACATTTTGAGTAATGGCCCTAAATTCAATGGGGAAGATCTCAATTTGACTCTTGAACATATAGAAAAATTTAAAACATTTGTGAAAATTCTTAGAGTTAAAAAGGAAGATGTCTTCATCAGATTGTTCTTTGATTCACTTCAAAGCAAATGTAGAAGATGGATTGAAGGTTTTCCTATCAGATCTATTAAGTCCTTTGCAGATTTGTGGCATATCTTTCTTAAAACATGGATGGAGAAAGAGGAAGAATTTAAAATAGAGGTGCCCTCTATTCAAGGATTTAGAGAATGAGAATATATGTGCACGGATGATGAGGTAGATGAGAACTTTGCTTCATCTCTTTCTTCTTATTTGAAGTCTTGTCGATGTAGCCATGAATTTAAGCTCAATTTTTTGCAAGAGTTTTCCATCAAAATTGAAGAAGATCTAACTAAATTGGAGACCCAAATACAGTCCCAGGATCTAGACTGTCAAGTCCCATTCTTTTGGGGCCTTTTCCAGCAGAAGGAAGGAAAGGTAAGGTTTCCCTTGGATGTTTGCATTAATAATTTGCAGATGGAAGCATGTATTGAGGAGTTGGGGTAGAAAATAGAGTCTGGTTTCTTTGATCCTATTGCAACATATATGGAAAAAAAATTCAGTTTGAATAACAATCCAGATTTCATTTTATACAGCCACACTCATTTTGTGCATGTATGGTTGTCAGCATTTCCAATTGTGTCCTGGTTCAAGCACTTCCAAACAACATCCTTGTCACAGTTACTTGATTGGTTGGTCTGGCATTACAACATTACTTGATCTATCAATTTTGCATCAGAGTAGGGTAGATTTGAAAATAAATAAGCTGCCCAAGGCAGCATTTCAGTTTCCGATGTTTGTTTATGTACATATTGCAGTATGTATATGTTTTTGGATTGGTATGAGTTTTTTGGGTTTACAGATGTTTGTGACCATATTTCCCAATGGATGAGGCAATTTTTCTACGGTTTTCTTGACACCTCCAAAGAGCTACCATCCCCAATAAGGCCAATGTTAGTTCGGGTCTTCGCAGCCTATTACCAGGGATCAAAATGAGCTCTTACTATGTCTAGTTTTCAGAGATGTTTTGCACATGAGTGTTAGTGCAAATCATATCCTAAGTATGTCCATCAAAAGGAGCTCAGAAAAATATTTCCAATGGTATATCACACTCTCGTAACCGGTTTCTGGATCAGAAGATATGATCAAAATGAATGATTGATTCTTGGTTATGCATGTTTTGAGGTCAGTTGCTACACACAGGGACAAGTTTACAACAAAAGCAGTTTGGACAGGAATTTTACAAAAGTGAAAGAGGTTTTTGTCCATCACATACCAAATAACAAAAACCTCCTTCAGTTTATGCACAAGTGTTACTATGTGGGAGATATGTAGTGATATTTGAAGCCTACATTAAAATAAAACAAATTTTGCAGTTATTTTACTATTTTAGTCATTTTAGTGCGATGCCATTTTACAACAGATGGAAAGTAATTTTGAGAAACCCAAAGAGTTTTTTGTTAACCACGTTCCATATAACAAAAACCTCTTTAAATTTATTCACAGGTGTCATGAATTGGAATATTTGACTAGATCTTTACAACTTATTTTTATAGATTTAAATTTTTAATGATTTTCTATTTTAGAGATGATTTTATGGCACAGATTCTGAGCAACTGGAAACGAATGCCAAAAATTTGAGAGTTTTTTTCTCAAAAATGACCTTATCTACAAAACCCTCTTTCAGTTTTGTAACAGGTGCTATGGTTCAGGAGATACAAGTTCATCGTTGACACCTATTTTCAAAAATTCGGTCCAAATTTAATGTAACTGATTCTATTTTGAAGAAGATGGTTGAGCTCAATTCCCTTGGTACAGGGATGAGAAAATTGTATATATTTTGTGAATTTCAAAGTGTAAGGGTTGGATTTTGGCAACATAGAGGGGCTGTTTGGGATTGTGTAAAGTATTTCTTGAATATTATTTTAGTGAAGCAGTTTCTGCCCTTTAGATTTGGGATCCATTATGGTGCTTAATGTGCAGCATGTTTTTCTTGTAAATTCATTTCCATGCTTTGTTTTTTCTGCTAATTTCGTTACATCATTCTCTAAGGGAAGTGTTGGGAATTCATCCATGCATGATGCTCCTTTCGCAATGATTATGTTGTTTAATGTAGTGGTTATCTTTTCAGAATCCATCCTCTATTAGATGCTCTGTTGAGTAATCTTGTGTTTCTCTTTCTCCTAAAGTTGCCACTGTAGATCCATCCCCTCATTGATGCCTGTAGGGTAGCGGGATTTCTCCTCTTTCTTCTCTCATTTGCAATCTTTTATGTGGCTGAACATTGCACTTACTTTGCCCCAAGTTTGTCAGTGGGAACTAGTTTCGAATCCAAAGCCCAATGGTCCCTTCTCTTGTTTTTTTCGACCCACAACTTTTAAATAAAATCCTCACACTTCATAGCCAGCCTAAGATTCACTTATTGCAACCACATTTTGTTGGCAAAGAGAGAGCCCTCTCTGGTCTGGCAGGGCTAGATGCCATATCAAAAGCTTGGTCTGTGGTTACCTCGGAATTGCCTCTTCTCAGCCTTGAGGTTCATTCTGAGTGCTAACAGCTACTATGTTTACTATTTGTTTGATGAAATGTCCTTCATGTATTAGGCATGTCTTGGTCAAGATCTTGCTTGAACATTGATTGTTTAGACTTGTTATCATCATTTATTGCATTCTAAAAAGTTCTACACACTTTTGGGCAATGGCCTAAAGGCCATCCCTGAAAAAGTGGCATAGATCTCGCCATCGCATGCACATAACAGATAAATTTTGGTCATAACTGCATGGAGGCAGGCTTATGGGTGTGGTTGGAGTCTCATAACTGCATGCACAGTGTGTCAAGTTTGTGGTTGGGAGGTGAAGCTAGTGAAAAAGTAGTTCGAGCTCAAGGTCTGATCACCAAAGGTTGTTGGCTGAATTTTTGGTGATCTGGTCTTCCTAACAGGTATCAGTAAGTTGTTGAAGGCTCAAAAATCTCTGCCTACAACATTATAAGAGAGACCACCTGGTCGGGAACTTAGAGAAACTCCTTTTCTATTAAAATGGGGTTTCTTACTGGTTAAACTAGGTCCAATTACCTTCTCTCTATCTCCACTGGCTTACAATAGTATTTTCACCTACCAATAGAGAAGAGACACCATATCAACCCTCTTGTTGATCAGGCAAGAAAGTGATCCTTAAGTTGATCTGGGACTCAACCAAACCACAGCGAAAGTTTGCCTCTTTGATAAGAGGACTTCTAGGAATGTAGAATTAAATCTAAAGGATAATTAATCCTATAATGTAAGCAAAAGAAAAAGATCATAAGCCTATCTTGATCAGGAAGATGTAGATCTAACCCAACCAACAACAAAGTAATTAAATGATTGAGATTTAAATATGCTTGGCTTATAATAAATATCAAGCTAACGAAGTAGTTTAATTAGTTGATGTTATGAATACCAAAACACATTATGTTTAGAGATATATTAACTGAGATAATTAATCAACAACATTTAGGAAGTAGTTCACAAAATGATGATGATTGTTAAATTAGTAACTCGAATGATTAAACAATAACATAAGGAAATAGTTCTCATAATATTACTGTTTGTTGAGACCGAATTAAAAGGTTGATCTCTAAGTAAGTAGTTACTCAGAAATCATAGTTCAACACATCACAACAGAGATAAACAACAAATAATTTCAATAACTCACTCACATAGACAAAAGTGCACAAATATGACTAAAAATCACAAGTCTCTGCTATTGTAAAATAAAACTAGCATTAAAACAATAGTATCTTGAATACCAATTTATTAAGTCCAATTCCCTTGCTCTGATCTCCAACATTCCTACACAACTCAGAAACTTTGTTGATGAAATAGGAGCTGAAATAGTGCAAGCTCTTCTCAGCATACACAGTTCAGATATGTAAAAGATAAGTCTCTTTATTCCATTATTTGAATCCTTAGTTCCTGTCAAGGAGATTGTATTTATACAAAGCTTAAGGTGAAATCGTGAAAATAGCAACAACGCCATGTATTTCTCAGCAACCAAGATAATAATAAAAGCAAGTAAATTAGGTTTATGTTTATTTTGAATCACAGCCCAAATCTAGATCGCCTCTTTTTGAAAAAGTTCCCATTTTAGCTTCTTCTTGAGTTCGATTTATTTTTTGTTGATAACCACTAAGAAGATTTCCCGACAAGATCACTCTCTTCATTGTATTAGTATTTTTTAAAGTTTTTTCTTTGACTTCCTCTATCTAATTTGGTTTGGATCTCGACACGTGGTTGAGTGGTTGTTGATCGAATGATTTATTCAATTTGACCCAAGAGTTTCCAAGAGTAGGAGTGACATGTGGCAGAAAGTGTTTGGAAATCCTGGATCGAATTGTTAGTTCCTCCTTATCGACCTTGGGTTCATCCCTGTTTCAGCCAAATAGATCTTATTATTTCTATTATTAAACTTAACCAGAAACCAAATTGAAAACTAAACAAAACAAACTTCCTGTAAAACCATTGAAAATAGACTTTTTAATTATTATAACAACGACCCCATATGGAAGTGACAAGTGGCAAGAACTAAGTTGGATCAAAGAAAATCTCATCACAACTCTTGAAATGAGACAACACAAAATATTTATGATATTGGGTAGCTCCGATATGAAGTGGATGCGAAACCAAAAATGAATTCATTTTAATGACTATATCGGATCCATTATATCAAAGTTTTGTTTTGGCGATGTGATATCGAAGTTTTCATTCAAAAGTTTTAATTAGACAGATGGACGTGAAATTTTTATTAATCAATGTTAAAACACATATTGGATCCTAATATCAGAGTGAATATCATGTCGGAGGTCGAAAGCTAAGTGATATCGCATATCAGAGATTAGAGGTTAATGGTTATCGGAAGTCAAAGGTGCATTGGAATATCGACAATCGGAGGGAACCATATATTAGAGTTCGGAGATCGGCGAAGTGATATGTCGGCATATCAAAGCGTAGGCCTTGAGGGATATCGATGATCGAAGGGAAGTAGCATATTGCATATCGAAGATGAGAGGTTTTGAGTGATGACACATAACAAAGCTCCAATAGGGGATTCTCCAATATAAGGGAGCAGAGGAAGGTTACGAGATATGTGGGTATTTCGTCCAATAGAATACAACCACTTTTATAATGGTCAGACTATAGTTGTATGATATGTTTGAATTAACACTCTGAAGTCTTATAAAAAGGGTTTGCCACATTATTATGAATCAGTTTTTTGACATCGGGGAATTCTAAAAGGGTTACTATGATGTCAAAGCTCTGATATCTCTAATATACAATAGCCACTTGTTTAATGATTAAGGTCTAAAGCCCATGCACACTTCTTGGTCTCAGGGGCTATGTTTTATTAGTCTAAGATGTTTAAGACAAAAACTTATTTGATTAAGTTTATTAACAAACAAACTTAATCAAACTATAAAAATAAAACAAGTGTAAATAAAAGGAAAATTAGACTTGAAATGAAGTAAACACACTCAAAGCCTAAATGCAATGCAAAAAGGGTCCCCATAATTTTATAATATTATATATATATATATATATATAGATAGATAGATATGGGGGGGTTGTTGAGTACTACAACAATTGGCGACACATTGAGTGAAACAATTATATCTGGGAAAATACTAAGGAAGTTCAGAGAAAAAGGAATAAAGATAAGATGCTAGGACTTAACTTTTCCTTTTAAAAATATCTTTGTAAAAGCCATTTAGAATTCAACATCTGCATAAAATCTCTTGTATTAAATATAAGAGTATAATCATATTTTAGACAGTGATGTATAGATGTTAGCTTGAACTAAATAAAACAAAGTTTATTTATGAGTTCAGCTTAAAGATATACTCAAATGTCATAGGCGGTACCACTGTTGCCAGCAAGCGTCCATAACCTCGACAGAGTCACCTTTTAACCCTTGGAAGTATCAATATCCCATCAATTAGTTTATACTTGAGAGGAATAAATAAAAATTATTTTATTTATTTTTAGTTACTTTGAAAGCCACAGTCCTAGCTTGGTGACCAAATATTGACAATGCCATACACCAATACTAATAATAGTGAACAGGTCGGCTCGTGATGAGACCTCCTGACTTATAACAGTTTGGCTACAAGCCATTATCTTGGCTTGGTAACCAGTTGTGATAATCTCACCACTACCAGTACCTATGATCATGGTAGGTTGGCTCTTAGTGAGACCCCTATCTTTTAAGTATTTTATTATTTTTGAATTACACTCTAAAAATATGTTATTAATGGATGGGGAGACAAATCCACTCCTTAAGAGATCGAGATGACAAGAAGAGTCATAAGATGCTAAACTTTTATTGTGAACTTTATTGCTTTAGTAGCTAAATATGGTAGAGCTTATCATATGATAGAATTAACCCTTAAAGTGTTAAGTTCAAACATCATTTAGCAGAATGATGATTAAGTAGTTAGATATTATAGCGAAGTGAAAATCGAATGTTCTTGTGCTCAAACCTGAGCGAGGGCGTTGACTAGTCGCGAGAAGTGACTTGTCTGGGCCAAGCCCGCTCACCTTTTGAACGAAGCTAGGGTTTAGAGCAGGGAGCAACAAGAGGAGCGAGCTGATAACAATGGAGGGGCCAGGAGGAGGGAGTTCCACTCCCTCCTACAGCAACGTCGTATCAAATAGAAGCAGGGAAATGAGTTTGAATGGATTCAGGAAACCCTTGGAGGCCGGAAAAAAAGAAGACAGACTCAAAAGAACTAGAAAGCAGCAAAGTTAATGAACAGGAAGAAACTCACGAGACGGTCAGAAGGGAGGAGAGACTAGAGGACAGCAATCAGAAAAATGTGTACAAATATGCAGCAGGACCCTTTAAGCCCAAGTCTGCCATCAAACCCCGGGTGGTTTTGAATGATCCTGCACTGCAGGAGCACAGACATCACATGGCGACTTATGCTATTATATGCAAGTTTATGGGTATATGGCCACAGAGAAGAATCTGTACATATGGATAAGAAACAACTGGAAACCAAAGGGAGATATAACTCTGCATCTAGGGTCCAAGGGTTTCTTCACAGTGGTTTTCACCAGCCTAGAGGACAAAGATAAAGTGTTTGAAGGAGGACCCTATTTCTATGCTACTGCAGGACTATATATGTGACCCAGGGTAATGAACTTTGTCCCGAAGTGAGAAATGTTCACATCGGTCTCGGTATGGATAAGACTTTACTCCCTACCTCTAGATTATTGGCTGCCTGAATCCTTAAAAGCTATAGGAAATAAATTAGGACATTTTCTAAAAGTATCAGAGGCAACGCTGTGAGGAAAATATACCTCCTTTGCATGAATATGTGTGGAAATGGATCTATCGGGAGCACTCTCGGATGAAGTTGTCATAGAATTTTATGATGAGGAATGGGTGCAGGCAGTGGACTATGAATATGTCCCTTTTAGATGTCGGAAATGTCATGAACATGGGCACCTTTTTAGAGACTACCCAGAAAACAAAAGGGAGGATAATCCAAGAACCAACACAAGCAAAGATCCTGAAGCATTCACCAAGATGGGAGGCAGAGGGAAAGGAGGAGGAAGAAAGTACCAGAAAAAACAGAGTGAAAACAAACTAGCAAGTCGCAATAGTTTTGAAATTTTAGAAGAAGAAGGGGGGAACATTGGAAAGGTTGTTACACCAAACAACCATCCCATAGAGAAGGAAAAGGAGGACATCATGGAAATAATACAGGAAAACAGTGAACAATAGGAAACCATACCAAACAACATGGAACTAAGCAGGGACCAGGAGATGACTCCAAGTGAAGTTGGGACAGAGGACCAAGAACTACATGAGATTCTTGAAAGGGAGAATCTTGATCTAGAAAAATTCTTAAACTAGGGAACCAACAAAGGGATAGATTCCCTACCACAAGAGGAGTTTGACATAGTACAACAACTCTTCCTGTAGAGATCTCAGATAAAAGCCTCAAGAATCAAAAGAAGCCATGAAAGCCACGAACATAGAGGGGTCAAATCAATGGAGGAAATATCAGGACACTCAGCCAAAAACCCAGGCAGGAAAAGAGGAAGAAAAAGACAAAATGAGATGCTAACAGAGTGTGGAAAGCTCATGATCAACTCAATTAAGATGAAAGATCTCACCAATTACTCATTCAAAATCCTGTCATTATGAAGCTCACAACTTAGAATATCAGGGGTCTAGGAAGTAAAGGGAAACAGAGGAATCTCAGCAACAGATTAAAAGAAGAAAACCCAGATATGGTGTTCATACAGGAAACAAAATGTTCAATAGATAAAATTCAGAAGATACATAACAAATGGCTCAGTAAATATGAGCACCTAGAATTCAAAGCCAATAACAGAGCGGGTGGGAATCTTACTCTTTGGAATCCTTAGAAATTTGGCATTCTGGATGCGGAAGCATCCAAGAACTACCTTTCAATGGTTATCCAACCTTTGGGTGACAAGGAAATCTATATGTTTACAAATGTCTATGGTCCTCAAAATTTTGAAGACAAACTCAAGCTTCTCACCTCACTTGAGGAGCTAAGGGAGAGACACCCAGTAATGCCCTGGATTCTGGGTGGAGATTTCAACATGATCAAATCTCTTACGGAAAATAAAGGAGGAACTAGAGTAATAGGAAGAGACTTTATTGCCTTCTAGTGAACTTAGAAACAACAAATGGAACCTTCACATGGAATAATATGAGGGGAGGATCTTCCCAAGGTGCCTCAAAACTAGATAGATTCCTCATCTCGGATAACCTCTTCCTCTCTCGACCTAACTTGAATGCTTTTATCCTTCCTTTTGGAGGGTTGGACCACTAGCCAATTCAGCTAGAAGCTTCTTTTATTAGGACTCCAAGGAACAGACCTTTCAGGTAAGAAAATATTTGGCTCACTCACCCTAACTTCATCTCCAATATTGGTAAGTGGTGGAGGGAAGATTTACCTATTCAAGGCACGAAAATGTTCATTCTGCAATAGAGACTCAAACACATTAGGGTCAAACTCAAAGATTGGAACAAAAGTGAGTTTGGCAATAAAGCCAAAAGAGAAGTGGAACAAAAGCTACAGAAAATTATCCAAATTCATATCAAGGAAGGTTTCACTAAGGATAGGAAATTGCAAGCTGAATCTCTCCAACAGGAATGGGATACCAGATCTCAGCAGGAAGAAATATTCTGGAAGCAGAAATCAACAGTGCAATGGCTTAAAGAAGGAGAAAGAAATACAAGGTTTTTTCGCAAATCAACCATGGAACATCGGGCTCATAATCGAATCACAAAGCTCTTAGATCCTCAAGGGAAAGAGTTAAGCACACACAAAGATATGGAATCCATTATGGTACAACATTTTCAAAATATAGCAAAGGAGCCTATCTTAGACAGATCGCTAGCTATTAAAAGATTTACGCAACTTATTCCAAAACTGGTGACTAGGGAAGATAATTATAATCTCAAAAGACCAGTGACAAAAGATGAGGTAAAAGAAGTAATAAATGAGATGCACAATGGAAATCTCCTCGACCGGATGGTTTCAATGTTGACTTCTTCAAGGCAAGCTGGGAAATAGTCAAACAAGACATTCTGGAGGTGGTGGAGGACTCAAGAATTTCAAAAACAATCCTAAAAGCGCTAAATACCTACTTCATAGCCCTAATTCCTAAACAGGATAAAGCATTGACTCCAGATCGATTCAAACCCATATCCCTCTGTAATGTAATATACAAAATCATCTCCAAAGTTATTGCAAAAAGACTCAAGCCCCTTCTTCCAACTCTCGTGTCGGAGGAGAAAAATGGATATGTGGAAGGAAGGCAAATTCTCGATAACATCATTCAAGCTCATGAAATAGCGCACTCTCTCAAGAATAATAAGCAAGCAGAGATGATCATTCAACTGGACCTAGCAAAAGCTTATGACAAACTAAGCTGGTTATACATCAAAGAAGTTCTAATAGCTTATGGCTTTGACTAGAATTGGATAAGATGGGTTATGTCTTTGGTAACATCTGCTAGCTTTTCTATCCTTCTCAATGGCTCTCCATCCAGATCCTTTCAGCCCTCAAGAGTTCTTAGGCAAGGAGATCCGCCCTCTCCCTTTCTCTTTATCCCTATGATGGAAGGATTAGGCAAAGCGATCACTACTGCCAAAAGGGAAGGCACAATCCAGGGTCTCAAGCTCACGTCGGACGGAGACTCTCTGACTCATCAGCAATTTGTAGATGACACCATATTACAGGGCATACCAACAGTCAAAGAAGCCAAAACTTACAAACAAATTCTGCAAGATTTTGCTTTGGTAGCTAGTACAGAAGTAAGTCTCTCAAAATCTAAAGTATTTTTTTCAATACAAATATTGCCATTTAGAGAAACCTCTCCAGAATTCTCGGCTTTCAGAGAGACCATCTCCCCTCCAAATATCTAGGAATACCGCTCCTGACAAACCTCTGAGCAAGGAAGTTTGGGAGCCATTGACTAATAAACTGAAGGACAAAATCAGCAAATGGACAAGTAGATCTTTAAATCTAGCTGGCAGGCTCATTCTCACAAAGGCAGTCCTGCAATCTATTCCAATATATATGTTTTCAGCTCTTCCTGTCCCTAGAGGAGTAGCCCAACAAATTAGGAACATGCAAAGAGATTTTATTTGGGGAAAAGGGGAGGAAAAAAAGAAATGGGGTCTGGTAGCTTGGGACAAACTTTGCAAACCCAAACCTCATGGGTGTCTAGGTCTCCATGACCCGGAAACTCTCAAAAAAAAATTGGGGGCCAAGCTTTGGTGGAGATGGCTGAAGGAATCAAGCAACCCATGGGCCAAGCTCTGGAAACAAAAATATGCAAAGGACTGGCAAGAATGGGACCTGATCAGAATGACAAGACATATCTGAGGCTCCCATATTTGGAACAATGCTTGGGAGAATAGAGCTTTAGTTCAGAAACATAGCTTCTAGGAGATTGGAAATGGGAACCTTGTCTGTTTTTGGGAGGATAACTGGCAGTAGGAACCTAACTTAAGTAGAGAAGGACTGGATATTCTCAAAGAGGAAACTGTCAAAAAGGGACTAAAAAAGGTCAGTGACTTTTGGGATAAGACCAGGAACAATGACAAATGGAGAACATGGAAAGTACCAGTTTATAGTGAAGAGACTCCTCTGAAGACCCAGGCTGAAGCTCTTGCTACAATCCTGGAAAAGAGGAAAATTTTGATCTCCACTTTCACATATCAACTTAGATGGGGAAGAAGCAGTGAGGGAAACTTCAACCTCAAAGAAGCCAAAGATATTGCCACTGGTTACAATTTTTCAAACCCAGATAAAATTTGGAAGGACCTATGGAAGCACCCTCACTGGATGAAAATCAAGTTGTTTATGTGGATGATTCATCACAAAAAGATTCTGACCTGGGAAAATCCTAGAAAGAAAGGTTTTGTGGGACCATCCAGATGCCAATTATGTGGTATCTAGGAAGAAACCAGGGATCACCTTCTCAACCTCTGTACCTTCACCTCAACCTTATGGAATTGGGTTGCCTCTATCTTCAGACAAACTAACAGGGATGAAAATGACATCTCCAAAACCTTAAAGAATTGGATGAAAAAACTTTATGAGAATGAGACTATCAGCACAACCTGGACATTTATACCAGGCTATCTAATCTGGAATGTCTAGAAAGAACGCAATAATAGAATTTTCAATGATAAATCTATCCCCCCAAAACATAATAGCTCAACTCCTAAGGCAACTCAAAGAAACTATAAATACCATTCTACTAGGAGGCTCGCATTCTTCTACTTTTGGGCCTTCAGAAGCTGGTCCCCCAGGGCATAATCCGGATTGCAACACATGCTACAATGAGGCAGGATTACTGGCAACCCCCCCCCGGCTACTTGAAATTCAATACAGATGGAGCCTCAAAAGGAAACCCTGGGGTTGTGGGGTATGGAGGAGCTATAAGAGATGACAAGGGAAATATAATAGTCATCTTCCACAATCATTTATGGAATTCTACCAACAACATGGCGGAACTAATGGCCATAGAGTAGTGCTTAGTGATTCTAAGAGATCTCAATAAGACGAACTCCATAATAGAAGTTGATTCTAAATTAACAATCAATTCTATAAAAAATAGCAAATGGCTCTACTCCAGAGAAAGTCTCGAACCACTGGAGACTTTTGCAGGTCTATCGTCGAATTTAATCGCATCTAAGAATCCTGAGAACCCTAAGTTTTGTATATGTGCGTAGAAATGCCAACAGATTAGCGAACCATCTGGAAAATGAAGGGGTGCTCTATAAAAATGATCATAGTATTTACAAGTGGGAGCTAACACCTGCAGGGAATTTGCGAGCGGAATGCCACAATCTGGCATGAGCAGACAATGAAGCATTATCACAGTATGAGGGAGACGCAGCAATTGGGCAATTATGTGAATGGCGGACAAGGGTTCATCAAGCAGAAGATATTAGCATCGGCGTGACGGAAGCTTTCTAATGGACGAAAGGATGCGGAGAAAGAGCGGTTTCCTTTCTCAAAGAAATCAGAGGTCAAGCGGTTTAGTGTTTTATCGGGCACTCCCAAGACCCCAAGCGGTTTTTCATGGTTTGCCTCCGACACCATTCATTAATCACCACGTGGCTGTGGGTGGAGAAATAAAACCGCCTATATCAGGCGAGTTATCCTCAAGCTTCTTCTCCGCCCGATATTCTCCTCAATCGTCGGATTCGGAGGGTGAAGATCTACAGCCTCAGTTCATCGAGCTAGTTGGATGCATTACCCTTTGAGCTTATCGTGATCATCATGGTGGCTCCTGGGTTTCGGATGTCAAAGTTGCACAGGATTTATCCCCTTGAATAGACCCAATAAAACCCTTGAATTGGGTTTAATTTCCTTTCATGTCCGTGGCTTTTGTCAATTTGTAGGCATTTTGAGTTGTCATTTTCACCCCCCAACCATGTGTTCTCAGAGTTTTGCGAAACTAAGGCCTGATTTTTAAGGTTTGGCGGTCACCGATGCTCCCGTTGACTTTTGGCCGGGACTTGTAACATAGTTTTGTATTTTTTTAGCCATTGAATGAGAAGGAAACACTATTGCTTTAGCAAAAAAAGGAAGTGAAATTCTGAAAGATAGCATAATGATGTTTCTTTTAATAATATTCCTTTTGGAATGAACTCCGTTGGATCACATAGATGGAAATATAGCCCAAGTATAAAACCAGAAGAAATGGTACTTCAACAAATAGAAAATACTCTAGTACATACATATTATTATGCGGAAATGATATAAAAAGGCAAGCATCAAATGTTAGCAAATCAAAAGGGAAGCCAATCGGGAGAATGAGCTCTGTGTAAAAATGATGCAGGAGCATCCCGACCTAGCCAGCAATGTGATGGAATGGTCACATGTTGTGGCTAATACAAGTTTGAAGGAAGATTTGGTTGTTAATCTTGTATTAATTTCAATTCAATGTAATTAGTTAAGAGTGGCTTAATTCTGAATTGAAATTGGATAAACGGCAAATGGTCCTCCCTGCTTGGAGATCAAGCCAAGTATCCAGTTTTTTTTTAGAATAGGATAAGGTAGGAATTCTAAATATATATTTTAGATCTCCAAATATGGAGGAGATGGTTAAGTGAGTAGATATGCAATCTCTTTTGTGTTAAAAAGGGAGAGAGCGAGAAGCATTATAAGGAGAATTAGTTAGGATAGGTGTGAGTTTTGGTTTTAGAGCGAAAGCTCAAATGGATGTGTGGATTTTTTTTTATGGAGCGAGAGTTCAGAAAACATGTAAAAAGACATAGTAATTCTAAAGGCAGACAAAGGAGGCGCCACTGTAATTATGGATTATGAAGATTACATTAGCAAGATGAAAGACCACTTATATAATAGTGGAAGCTACAAGAAGCTAGAGAAAAACCCCATCACCAAAATCACAAACCTCGTAAAAAAAAGCCATTAAGGAAACCAATCTAGATGATAAAATAAAAAAGATATTGACTCCTAACAGTGAAATCACCCCCAGGATCTATGGAGCCCCTAAAATTCATAAAAAAGAAGTCCCCTTAAGACCCATAGTCAACACCATAGGGTCCCCCACTTATGAATTAGCTAAGTACGTCGCTAGCATTCTATCCCCGCTAGTGGGCAAGACTAGCTCTTACATTAAAGACTCTAATCAATTTGTAAATTGCATTAAAAACACCAAGCTAGAACCCAGAGATAAAATCGTTAGTTTTGACGTAGTCCAACTCTTTACCAAAATTCCCCTAAATGAAGCTATTCAAGTAGTTAAAGAAGTAGCAGACCCCCAGACCGCAAAATTAGCCGAAATCTGTCTTCGCTCAACTTTCTTCTCTTTCCAGGGTGAAATATTTGAACAAACTTCAGGTGTCACTATGGGATCCCCTCTCTCACCAATCGTGGCAAACCTGTTTATGGAAAAATTCGAGAAGAAGGCGCTGGATTCATACCCATTAAAGCCCAAATCTTGGGTCAGGTTTGTGGATGACACCAGTGTCAATTGGCCTCATGGCGAGAATGAGCTTAACAAGTTTCTGAACCATCTCAATAGCTTGTCTGAAGACATCAAATTCACAATGGAAGTAGAAGAAAATAATTGCATTCCTTTCTTGGACATTCTCCTCATAAGAAGGGAGGATGACTCCATAGGTCACAAAGTTTTTAGAAAGAAAGCCCATACATATAACTACCTTCATGCCGATTCTCATCACCACCCTGCCCAAAAAATGGGGGTGCTACAAACCCTCTTCACGAGAGCCTATAGAATCTCAGATTCAGACCACTCTGATGAAGAAATTTCATACCTTAAAAGAACTTTTACCAACCTAGGGTACAACAATAAGAGCATATACAAAGCCATTCAAAAAGCAAAATCTGATAATAATAAAAACAAAGCAAAAGACACCCCCACCTCTAATGCCTTCCTCCCTTACATCCAAGGAGTCACTGACAAAATTGCAAAAATCCTCAATAGGAAAAATATAAAAACTGCTTTTAAACCCTTATCTACCATTAAGCAAAGAATGAGATCTGTTAAGGACAACCAAGAGCAGCTTCAGCAAAAAGGAGTTTATATCATCAAATGTTCTTGTGGGGATCAGTACATAGGAGAAACTGGTAGATCCGTTAGGATTGGAATCAAAGAGCATAGTGCAGACATCCGTAAAGAAAGAGTCCGATCCTCAGCCCTAGCCGAGCATGTAGCTAAAACCAATCATCATATTTGCCTGGAAGACACCAAAGTCATTGCCAATGTAGAGCACCATTTCAAGCGTAAGGTTAGAGAAGCTATTGAAATCATTAAGCATCCTAAAAACCTCAATAGGGATGGTGGCATGGAAATTGGCAAAAACTGGAACCCCTTGCTAACCCCCGCAAATAATCTCAATAACGAGGTTAGCAATTCTTGACCTGCTATCTTATAAATTTAGCCATGCTGCTCTTTAGGTTCCTAGGCTTGAAGAATATCTAGGTTAAAATAAACCTAATTATTATATAAATTAGAATAATAATCATTTAAAAAGAATGAAGCTTTATTAGTATAATGTGTAATAGAAACAATAGTAAATAATAACTAGGATTAATTTAGTAATTTGGACAACACTATCAGCATCAAACAAAAATAAATAACAATAATAATAGATAAAAATAATAAGTATATATCAATAGGAACATTAATAAATATCATAGTTAATAATATAAATAACAATTTAAATAAACAACAATCAATAAAAGCATAGGGTTTAGTAATTAACAACTAAGGACAAATATTAAATATAATCAAAATATTAATAATGAATTAGAATAGCATTAAGAAGAGCAAATAATAAATCAAAAGAAAATCTTAAGTATTAATAACAATAGGAATAAGGCTAGCATAACAAAATTAATATTAACAATAAAAAGTAGGCTTTAATAACAATAATTAAAATATAAATTAATAAAAATACACATTAATAAATAATCATATAAAACAATAAAAATAGACATTAACATCAATAATTAAATATTAATTCATAATAATGAATAAGCATATATAGCAATTTAAATAAAAATTCAATTAACATTTATGTATAACATTATAAACAAATAAAAATAGAATCAATAAAGAACAAAAACATTTATTAATAAACAATAAATTTAATAATGAAATATTATATATTAATATTAATATAAAAATTAGAATAACTAACTAGTTATTAAACAATATAATCAAGGGGCTTAAATAACAAAAATAATTAAAATAATTAAATTATAAATGAGTCGGTCTATTTGTCTTCTCAGCCAGCTTTTTCATATTTATACCTATCTTTCTCCTTCTTTTCTCCTCACAAATTTTTCCTGATGATGAGTCTAGGTTCAGACTCGAAACGTCGACCATAAAATATGAGCACTGTGGAATATCCGAACTCCATTCAGAAATCACACCACAGTAATCTGCAATCTAAAACATGTAAAAACTGTATGTTATGTATAATGGAAGTAGTTGGTTAAAAAGCAGAGATTTTATTTATGAATAAATTTCATATTGTGTGAAGTCAACGTATGAGAATTCGGGGAGACTATGTGTCAATTTTTCTTAGCTATGATAGAAGCGATGGTGATCAATGTTTAATTTAGTTGTAAAGATCAATGTGGAGAAAATCTAAAGTAGTGAGCCTGTGCGTGTGAAATTCATTTGAAATAGATTTTTTTTAGATCGTTGGTTTGCTGTGTATTCGTTTTAATGGTTGTGGAAGTGTTAATTTAATTAAAATGGTAATATTTTCGTGTTGAAGTCGAAACTGGCGCGGTTTAAATCTGTAATTGGACAAGTTGTTAACACAGAATTGAGCTAGACTGCTATTGGAATCAGTAAGTGAATTTAAGTTAAACTACCTCTCCGGTTTGAGATGAATCGGGGCTGAAGATATCATAAAGATTTTGAAATTGAATTATAGCAATCTCTTATTGCCATTAAATCGCATCGGCGCTGCATAGTAGTTAACAGTTGTGGTTTCCAATGAATCAAATCGAAGTTACTATCAGTTGACAATCAGTTGGGCGATTGCTGGGTGCGATTAAATCGCATTGGAGCGATTTAGAGCTGTGAAAATTGTAATAATATTACATCGGAGCATGAAGAGGGATTCACATCATTCCATATAACGATGGATTTGGAGGTGAAATGTATTTAAACTATTCGATATGGGAGCGGATCTGAAAGAAATCACGAGATTAGAAGGGACAACACTGAAACGTAGTGATCGCGATCTCTGAAATTTCGCATCGGATTAATTACACTGTTGACAATTAGTGACATGTGTGAATGGCGGCTTGCGAATAGATGCATGCTGTAAGCTGAATGAGATCAGGTGTACTGTAATATATCCACATGTATGAAATTATTGTGAAACGCGTTTAACGTTGGTTTAATTGGTATGAATAGTTATATCAGATCAATTAGATTTGGAATAGCTATGATTATATGTGAGAAATGGCATTTGAAGTGTATGTTTAAAATCTGAACCGGTCATTTAAAATTATTCTGCAGTAAAAGGGTAATTTGTAAAGGCGCATCCTTAAGGTGTTGAAATGTTGTTCGACCATTCTTTAGCAGAGTTAAAAATCGATGTAGAAGGCGCGGTGTTGCAATCAAAGCAGAGTAAGGTGGATTCTGTTTGAATTGTAGCGTTCAACGCAGAGTTGAATGATAAAGGAGTTGGAGAGTTAAGGTGGAGGAAGACGTTCAGTCATAAGGTGGATTCTGAAACTGGATTGAATCCCCAAGGATGCAGCATGAAAGCTGTATATTAATGTGTGGAGGTATATAGTAAAAGACAGGGGCGCAGATCTTATTGAGATTTCTGAGTTGAGCTTTGGGGAAGAATTTTGATGAGTTTTATTTGAATCGATACTAAAATAAAAGTTTGAGGTTGGATCTAAAAGCTTGTAAATATGAATTGATTTAAATGAGTGAGAATTGGGAATTTTTAGAGAAAACGTTTTGTTTTAGGTGAGATGTATGCTTATATGCATAACAATTTCTGAAGATTCTGGGCTGCAGGTTTAAGCCTGCGTCATTTTTGGTATCAGAGCTTGGCTCTGTTGAAATTGTATAAGTTTGTTTTCTGAATGAAGTTTAGTATCAGATTGCAGCAGTGAGGAAATCCATTCAAAACACGGTGACGGCATCAGAAGGAGTGAAGACTGTAGCACAATAAATCAAGAGAAGCTGTGAAAAAAGAACCAGATGCGTTCTTAAAAGCAGAACTGGCAGTGAACTTGAAGAATCCAACAAGAGGTTGGATAGAAAAGACAATTGAAGTGTTCTGGAAAGAGAGTGAGAGATTGCAGAAGCCTAGAGGGAGCAAAGGTGTGCTCAGGAGAAGATTCCAGATAGGGGATCGTGCTTACCAAAAGACTGAGTGAGGAGAGCTTAGTGAGGTAAGATTGCAGTAAGAAGGACTTACTGTTGCAGAGGCTTGTTGCAGAGGTGCGAGGAGCTCATGAAAAGAGAGGAGTAGAAAATGACTACAGATAGTCATAGCAGAAGTTCACAAGGAAGCCACAGCATAATGGAAGATGCCAAAGTAAATGGAATGAGTCAAGAAGACTTTGACCGAGAGAAAGCTGAGATAGATTTCCAGATTGGAATATTGATGAAGATGCTGTAGAAAAGTGTTTGGACCATGAGGAAAAGAGTAAAGTGGCCAAGGCTACGAGAAAAGAGAAATCAACAAGTGAAGTTAGAGATAGCAGAAGAATTGAGAAAGATTGAGCAGATATTGAGTGCTCAAGAGGAATCAGAGAAACTCAGAGAAGCAGAGGTAGAATTGGAAGTTTCCATTTGCAGACCAGAACAAGGTGAAATGTTGGGAGAAGAGGATAATGAGAGGTCAGCTGAAGATCTCATGGACTACTGGCAGAGTTCAGAACAATTCGAAGATATGTTGACAAACGAAGCAGATGAGGCAATGAAGCCTTGTGATTTTGATTCTTACAGTTTGTGTATGTTTGCAGGATATGCAGAGAATGATGGACAGTCGATTGAAATTGTCACAACCAGGAATGAAGCTCTTGAGGTAAAATATGATGAAGAATCCTTTTTAGAGGAAGAAGGTGTTGATCATTTGCAACAGAAGAAGTTCATAGATGAAATCCTGTTTGGTGTGAAACAGTCAGATGAGGTTGATATAAACCAGCAGTCTGAAGACAATTCCATAATGGGACTACAAAAAGGTAAACCGATGAATTTGTTTAATGGAATTGATGAAAGATGCTTACAATATGATGATGTGGAAAGCAGGTCAACTCAGGAAGAATGCCAGGAAAAGAATGAAGCTGAGAAGGAAAATTGTGATGATCTACTGGAGAGATTTTACAAGGAGATAGAATTCTTGGAAAGATTACTCGAGGAACCCAAAGGAGAAACAAAGCCTACAGAACCTGATGGAGGAAAAGGTGCGGAAGACAGCATTACTAAATATGATGCTGAAATCAAAGAAATTGAGCAGCAATTATATGAAGGTGAGATGAAAGATCAGAAGCAACAAGGAGGTTATGTCCTCAAAGGCATAAAAGAGACAGAAATATTAACTCAGCAAGATGAATGTGGAAGTAACCAAAAATTTGGAAGGAATGATCAGCTACATGAGAATGAATTTGAGGAAAGCATTAAATTGCAAAAGTGTAGAAGTTGGCAGCAGAATGAAGAACCAGAAATTGGTCTGATAGTACAAAGAAAGATAAGTGAAGATCGAAGATACAAATGGAGACTGAAGAAAAGGGTGAAGTGGAAGCTATTGCAACGGAGGTGGAATGGCAAGCTGATGAATAAGTTCAGGAAACCTGGGCAAATTCATATTGATTTGTTGAAGAAAGAAAGACTCGGAGAATTGGAGTCATCGCAAGAAGGATCCGCTGAAATCCAAAAGATCTATGGTGGAGGATTGGTGCTTGAAGCATCAAAAGAAAATCGAAGGTATTGTATTTTGAAAACTAAAGGTTGTTGTGTGTTTGCAGGTCACATTGACTTAAGGAAAGATAAACAGTTATTGAAGACTGTTGAAGAAATGACTACTCATAGTCATATGCAGAATAAGGAGGATGGCAAAAGAATTTTTGAATTCAAAGGATACACTGAGTCATTGAAGATCATTGATCTTGATGAAAGCCAGAGTGCAGGAGGATTAAAGACAAATATTGCGAACAACGCAGTTAGTAAAGATGATACAGAACTTTTGAGAGAACTTCCAGATAAGATATCAGATTTGTATAAGTCGAATCTTTTGATGAGGAAGCCAGCAAGGAATGAACAATTGCAAATTAAAGTAAGTAAAACAGCAGCAAGGTATGTGAAAAGGACAGCAGAAGATAGTGAGGCATTGCAGCACAAAGGCGAAAGACTTGAGGAACAAACAACAACAGCAATAATCAAGAATAGACTATCAAATCAAGTATGGGATCTAGGAGGACGCAAACCAGAAATGCATGATCAGGAGATCATGGTTAATTTAAACTTTGGGAGTCTGATGCAAGAGCATCCCAACCTAGCCAGCAATGTGATGGAATGGTCACATGTTGTGGCTAATACAAGTTTGAAGGAAGATTTGGTTGTTAATCTTGTATTAATTTCAATTCAATGTAATTAGTTAAGAGTGGCTTAATTCTAAATTGAAATTGGATAAATGGCAAATGGTCCTCCCTGCGTGGAGATCAAGCCAAGTATCCAGTTTTTTTTAGAATAGGATAAGGTAGGAATTCTAAATATATATTTTAGATCTCCAAATATGGAGGAGATGGTTAAGTGAGTAGATATGCAATCTCTTTTGTGTTAAAAAGGGAGAGAGCGAGAAGCATTATAAGGAGAATTAGTTAGGATAGGTGTGAGTTTTGGTTTTAGAGCGAAAGCTCAAATGGATGTGTGGATTTTTTTTTTATGGAGCGAGAGCTCAAAAAAAATGTAAAAACTGTATGTTATGTATAATGGAAGTAGTTGGTTAAAAAGCAGAGATCTTATTTATGAATAAATTTCATATTGTGTGAAGTCAACGTATGAGAATTCGGGGAGACTATGTGTCAATTTTTCTTAGTTATGATAGAAGCGATGGTGATCAGTGTTTTAATTTAGTTGTAAAGATCAATGTGGAGAAAATCTGAAGTACTGAGCTTGTGCGTGTGAAATTCATTTGAAATAGATTTTTTTTAGAGCGTTGGTTTGTTGTGTATTCATTTTAATGGTTGTGGAAGTGTTAATTTAATTAAAATGGTAAGATTTTCATGTTGAAGTCGAAACTGGCGCGGTTTAAATCTGTAATTGGACAAGCTGTTAACACAGAATTGAGCTAGACTGCTATTGGAATCAGTAAGTGAATTTAAGTTAAACTACCTCTCCGGTTTGAGATGAATCGGGGCTGAAGATATCATAAAGATTTTGAAATTGAATTATAGCAATCTCATATTGCCATTAAATCACATCGGCGCTGCATAGTAGTTAACAGTTGTGGTTTCCAATGAATCAAATCGAAGTTACTATCAGTTGACAATCAGTTGGGCGATTGCTGGGTGCGATTAAATCGCATTGGAGCGATTTAGAGCTGTGAAAATTGTAATAATATTACATTGGAGCATGAAGAGGGATCCACATCGTTCCATATAACGATGGATCTGGAGGTGAAATGTATTTAAACTATTTGATATGGGAGCGGATCTGAAAGAAATCACGAGATTAGAAGGGACAACACTGAAACGTAGTGATCGTGATCTCTGAAATTTCGCATCGGATTAATTACACTGTTGACAATTAGTGACATGTGTGAATGGCGGCTTGCGAATAGATGCATGTTGTAAGCTGAATGAGATCGGGTGTGCTGCAATATATCCACATGTATGAAATTATTGTGAAACGCATTTAACGCTGGTTTAATTGGTATGAATAGTTATATCAGATCAATTAGATTTGGAATAGCTATGATTATATGTGAGAAATGGCATATGAAGCGTATGTTTAAAATCTGAACCGGTCATTTAAAGTTATTCTGCAGTAAAAGGGTAATTTGTAAAGGCGCATCCTGAAGGTGTTGAAATGTTGTTCGACCATTCTTTAGCAGAGTTAAAAATCGATGTAGAAGGCGCGGTGTTGCAATCAAAGCAGAGTAAGGTGGATTCTATTTGAATTGTAGCGTTCAACGCAGAGTTGAATGATAAAGGAGTTGGAGAGTTAAAGTGGAGGAAGACGTTCAGTCATAAGGTGGATCCTGAAACTGGATTGAATCCCCAAGGACGCAACATGAAAGCTGTATATTAATGTGTGGAGGTATATAGTAAAAGACAGGGGCGCAGATCTTACTAAGATTTCTGAGTTGAGCTTTGGGGAAGAATTTTGATGAGTTTTATTTGAATCGATACTAAAATACAAGTTTGAGGTTGGATCTAAAAGCTTGTAAATATGAATTGATTTAAATGAGTGAGAATTGGGAATTTTTAGAGAAAAAGTTTTGTTTTAGGTGAGATGTATGCTTATATGCATAACAAATTCTGAAGATTCTGGGCTGCAGGTTTAAGCCTGCGTCAAAAAAAAAATTACAAGATATAAAAAGTATTTTAGGATTAGAGCTTTTATCTTGTAAAGAAATTTGTTAATTGTGGCTTATTAAATGATAACTCATTGATGTGCATTTTTTGGGACTTTCTCCTTTTACAAATTTTATTCTAGAAATATAAATTGAAAGCCTTCTAAATATTGTTTTGTTTTAGGAAAAAGACCATCAATGAGAATGAAAATCATAAACAAGAAAGGGAAGAGGAAACATCTTGAAACTCCTTGACTATTCTTCCTAGCTACTTTTACATAAATCTGCAAAATAAATCCCCAAACCAATGAAAACCTGCAAAACAGAGGAGACAAGGATAAGGGAATATAACTGGAAGAGAAAACAAAAGCAAGGATTTTAACCAAAGGGAAAAAATGCAGAAAATAAAAGAATGAGAATGGGCGTATGAAACTTACCACTGGAGAATTTTGTTTAATCTTACTTGAGAAAAATGTTTTTTCTAGCCAAGGTAACCTCTTCTTTTAATTGGAAGTAAAGCATGAAAAAGTAGCTTTGAATGTAATTTTCATTAGCCCAAAATCATAATTTATTCAATTTAAAATGCTAAGTAATGAACTATTAATCATATTCACTTCAAATTTTCATCTGAGGATCAAAGTGGTAAAATAATCCTTTAAAGATACTTGTGAATCAAAAATTGCCAAGTCATAGTTGATGCAAGAGCATTTAGACCTAGTCAGCAATGTGATGGTATGATCACATGTTGTGGCTAACAAAGAGTTGGAAGACAAGAGACTAATTAATTTTATTTATTTAAATGTATGAGAGTGTTTTATTTGTTGTCAAAATCTGAGCAGAAAAGGTTATAAGTAGCTGATTGATCCTCCCTGCGTGGAGATGAGGCCAAGCAGTTAGAATATCTGGTTTGAATAGGATATGAGGGATTTGAAAGCTTAAATTAGCATTTGTTTGAGAAAAGAGTGGAGTAAAGAGATTCTTTAGGGAAGAATGAGAGATTTTTGGATCTGAACTAAATGGGTTCATGAATCCGTATTTTTTATAAATTGTAATCTTTTGGAATGAGTGAAGGGGTTAGATTCAGATGGAAAGATAGGATGGATAAGCGAGGGCAGAACTGAAAAAGTCGAGTGTGACTATTTCTTATGTAAATATTTATCAATATGAATACAGTGTGGATTGTGTATTTATTTGTGTAATTTAGTATTAAGTGTGTTTATAACTTTTAGTCTTTGGATTCAGGATTTGAGAATTAATGTGTTTGTTGATACTCAGAATATAGGATAAGAGTGTATGTTCTGTATATAACACAGAAAACTGGTTGATGTGGATTATCCCTACCAAATTAGTAGATAAAGATTGAATGAAGGAATGAACCATCATTGATCACAGGTTTGATCAATGATGATCTATTTGTGAGAAGATCGTAAGTGTTCTATAATGAATGTGCATGCAGTTTAATACTGGAAATAGACCCGAAACATCAAAAGACTGAGTTGATTGATAATTTATGAAGAAACCCCAAAATAAGTCAGGGTCGTCCGTTGGCTAGCAAATCCGACGGTCAACAGCAACTGCAGGGGTAGGAGAGTATGAATTTCTTGATCATGGTTGAAGCCTCGCACTCGCTCCTAGTCGTCGATCTCATATTCAAACTTTGAGATCACAGTCAATTGCGGAGGTTAAGCCCGTTTTTAAACTGTGTGCTAGTTGAAGTCCCAGAAATCATAGATTTGATAGCCTCTTATATCCAATGGATATCACATCATAAAGCGATCGAACTTTAATTTCAAAAACGGACCCAAAAATCTATACATCAAGGATTTATATTCCTTATCGGCTTTGTAAGAGTGGTCAAAGTCAGTGGAAAAGTCGGACCTGATATGTTATTAACGTAGGTTAAATCTATTTGAGATCTGATCAAATACGATCGAAGTGGGATCAGGCTCATTGACAGATTATATCTTTGCTTTTCATTGATCAGGTCTATAGTAGGGTTTTCTATTGTTTTGGGTTCTGATAATTTGATAGCGTTTTGTTAAGTTAAGTGAATAGGGATTTAATTAGTTTTAATTCCAAATTTATGAAAGGGTGTAACCTTGCATCACTTTAGAGGTTATGTGGGCATAACTCATAGGTCCACATGGGGATTTTAGAGGATGTCAGTTACGTGGCATCATTTTTGGTATCAGAGCAGAAAAGGATTCTGCATAGAAATATAGTAATGTTAAAGGTTGGAGATATCTGCATGTTAAAACAATCAAAGTAAAATCAGAGCTCAAAATAATTTAATGCAAAGGACATTGAGATCAGAACAGGGAAAAGGTGAATCCTCTGCCAACAAAGAGATTTGTTTGGATGTTTGGAGAACAACAAGGGAGTGAAAATTTCCTTTTAGACAAATGAAATTTCCATGTAAATTGATTGAATGATTGGTTTGATTTGAAAGCAAAATTGAAGTAGAAAGTTTTGAATTTAAAGTCAAATAGAAGAGTGGATTGCTATGACTGAAATCATTTAAATGATTTGAAGAATTTTAATGATTAAGGATTGCTTAAAGCATTGTTGAAGACAATGATATTGATGGTTGAAAGAACAAAGATTGGGTTTAATAGGACTGAAAGAAGAACCACTACAAGGAATGAATTTTTGAATTTGTAGAAGCAAGATAGGATTTTCTTACAACATATTATCAAAAGGAATTTGTAGTGTGTCATGAATTTGTAAATACAGGTGAATTTCAAATTGAATCTTAATCGTAAGATGAAGAATAGTTGCTGACTGTATGGAGTCTTTTGAATGGAGAAGTTTAAATGAAATAGTGAACAAATGAATCATTTGGCAAAGATTTAACTGATGGAATGGGAATTAGTTTTAAGACATATTTGAAGGAAAATTGGCAGGTTTGAAAGGTGCTTTGATGTATCTTGAGATAAGATTGTACAGGTCAATGGGACCAGCGAAATTGTTGGAAGGAAGAATGAATTGTATTAGCATCATAGCACATGAGCTATGTTAAAGAAGATGAAGCAAGAAGAACTCTCAAATGAGTAAAGGTGACAGTACCCAACAGTAAATTAAATAACTGAATAAAAGAAGGAACTGAGCAATTGAAGATGCAGTAGCCTAGAGCAACGAGTGTTCAAGAGAAGCTGGGAACAACTTCCAACTACGGTTGGGTAGAAGTTGTTGAGGCAGCTCCACAATTGTGATTGTGGGTAGAGTTGTCTTAAAGATAACAATTCCAGCAAGAGGAGTGTTGGGTAGAATTTCTAGTTAGTGAAAGGTTCGAGGAAAGAACCAATAGATTCCAAAAGGCTAAACTCAGAAAAGTTTGGTGAGGCATGAAGGAGACTTGCTACAGACGAAAAAAAGGGCTAGTTGTAGCTCACCAGTGAACAAGGAAATTTCACCAGAGGGAGAAATGAAATTGACTATTGATAGTCATAACAGGGGTATAGAGGAAAGTCACAGACAGAGGAAAAAGAGTGCCAAAGCAGTTGGACTCAAAAGAATGAGTAAAGAAGAAATAGACATAGAGTTGGCTGAGATGAAGGCAGAACTCAGTAATTTGAAGAAGCTGGTACAGAAGGAATCAGAGAATATTTGGAACAAGGAATTTATGTGGGGAAAAGAGTTAAGTGGCCTGTCAGAGAATTGTTTGCTGAGAAATTAATGCTTTGAAAAGTTGAGGATGAAGGAGTATAATACATTTGTGAAACAGAGAAAGGTTCTCTCCTTGGGGACGGAGACAGTGATGACAATGATGATAATGACGAAGAGATTATCTATATAGATCAGCATAAGAGAAAGGTGTTGGTAGCATCTTCACAGGCAAGAGAATCTCATAATTTTGGTTTAATTATTTGTGTGAATGTAAATTTGTGGGTATGCAGCCAAACGAAATTGACTCTGTGAAAGAGGCAGAGACAAGAAAAACAAAAAAGGAGGTGCAGGAAGACTTTCAAGACTTCGATTGGTGGAGAAAATTAAAAGGTATGAGTAAATGGTTGTGTCTTCTCTTAGTGAAAACTTATTGGATCATGTTAGAAGGAATATTAACATGGATAGAAAACCAATGGAAAATGGACAAAGGGAGAGAAGTTAATGCATTGCAGGGTTGTGAAGAGAAGAGAAGCGAAGCTAACACAAAGAACTCAGCTAAAGAAGTTTAGTCAAGGAAACCTTTGAAAGATCAAAGTCTTATCATAGAAGAGAAGGAGACATTGTTGTCTTATTTGGATAAACTTGTTGGGTGTGGAGCCTAATTATCTTCTGCATATATGAGGGAATTGTATTGCATCTATGTAGATTTGTATTTTGAGTGAGCAAGAGAGAGGAGATTGAGAGCGAAGAGGGAATTACAGCGGATCTGGTCTAGGTTGTATATCTTTAGTTTGCTAGATAATATAAATGGAAGGACTGGTTGTTTCTCCATGGACGTAGCCCAAATTGGGTGAACCACATATATCTATGTCTCTTGTTTTATGCGTTTTCTGTGTTTATATGTCTGCAATATTTTATGTGTTCCATTGCTCTGTAATATATAATTTTCTAACAACTGGTATCAGAGTCGAAGGTCTTTTTTGGCTCATAAACTCGCATGAGAGAAGGGTTCCTGGTTCGAGTGGGAGCAATGGCGGAAGATGGTAGGTTTAGGGTCGAAAAATTTAACGGCCAAAACTACTAGTTGTGGAAGATGCCGATGGAAGATTTTTTGTACCAGAGAGATCTATACCAACCATTAAGCGGAAAGACAAAGAAGCTGATGAGTATGACAGACACAAAATTGGATATTCTCAACAAAAAAGCACTTGGAACAATATGGCTGTGCCTAGCGGCGTCGGTAGCATTTAATATTTCAAAGGAAACGACAACAAAGGGTTTAATGTCGACATTGGCCAAACTATATGAAAAACCCTTGGCGTCAAATAAGGTATTTCTTATGAAGCGTTTATTTAATATGAATATGTCAGAACATGTATCTGTTGCTGATCATTTAAATGAGTTTAATACAGTTACCAGTCAGTTAAGTTCTGTAGGGGTAACTTTTGATGATGAAGTTAGGGCTCTATTATTTCTGTGCTCATTGCTACAAAGTTGGAATGGTTTAGTTATGGCCATTAGTAACTCTGTCTCTGGATCTAGTACTTTAAAGTTTGATGATATTGTCAGTGCAATCCTTAGCGAGGAAATGCGACAAAAAAGCTCCGATGAGACATCAGGTAATGCTTTGACTGCAGAGACTAGGGGAAGAAAAATGGAAAGAGGAAAGAGCCCTAGATATCACAGTAAGTCAAGAAAAGGCAGATCCAAGACCAGATCGGGGATAGTGTGCTAGAAATGCAGGAAGAAAGGACACCTAAAGAAATACTGCAAGTCTCGAAAGGGAAAAGAAGGGGACACGTAGCAAGAAACTAATAATGAAGCGAATGTAACAGGTGATGTGTTGCAAGATGCTTCGATTCTTTCATTAGAAAATATTATTGATGTCTGGGTGGTAGATTCAGGGGCCTCATTCCATGCCACACTTGATAGGAGACATTTTTATGATTATGTTCAAGGATATTTTGGACAGGTTCGATTGGGTGATGATAAACCCTGTAAAATCATTGGAATGGGTACAGTTTTCATAAAACAACACAATGGAAATCAGTGGCTATTGAAGGAGGTGAGGCATGTTCCAGATTTGAAGAAAAATCTTATTTCAACAAGGCAATTGGGAGGTGAAGGTTGCGTAACTACTTTCACAGATAAAACCTGAATGGTCACTAAAGGATCCCTGGTAATAGCGAAAGGAGGAAAGTTTGGTACATTATATTTATGCAATGGTATTTCTAATTCTGTTAATGCTTTAACCTCTACAGGAGAAGATACGGAATTGTGGCATCATAGGCTCAAGCACATGAGTGAGAAGGGGATGCAGATTCTTCACTCAAGAAATTTGTTGCCAAGTTTGAAGCATGTTGATTTAAAATTCTGAGAGAATTGTGTTTATGGAAAATAGAAGAGAGTCAGATTCCTTAGAGTTGGGAAAGAAAAGAAGAGCAAAAAATTAGAGCTTGTGCATACAGATGTATGGGGACCTACTCAAGTATCATCTCTTGGTGGCTCTCATTGTTATGTTACTTTTATTGATGATACAACCAGAAAAACCTGGATTTATTGTATTCGAAATAAATCTGATGTATTTGATACTT
>APFE031486906.1:0-28361 GCA_000404065.3 Pinus taeda
GGTTTTGGGATCCAGTGGGAAATCTATGTGTATATGTGTTTTATGTGTTATGCTCTCGCATTTTTATTTTTCATGTGATTTAGAATTCGTATGCAGGTAATTTCTGTACGGGGTTAAAACCTACAATTGATGCCACTTTAGATTATAACCTCGTTTTGCATCACAATTACACATATGTCATGTCAATTATCACATCCACTAATTTCCAAAAAGATATGCTTTCCACAAAATAGAAATATCATCACCATCGATCAGTTTACTTACTATGACCTCCCGTCACAAACATCTCTTCGAAATACCATCTCATCAATGGTGGGAAATAAGACCACCTCTAACCTTACGAGTGTCTCCCCTGGGGTATATAAAGACTCCTCACTACTTGGGGCTTATTATGGCCCATCTCCTATCCCTTTTGAATCCATTTATTCTAGTGTTTTCATGCTCCAAGCATCACAGGTTGCTCGTAAGTGGACCATATGCCTTCCTAGCAACCAGCTCCCCAGAAACCCCTGCACCAGACTCAACCCATGCTTCAAGAACAATTCCTCAAGGCCTGTCTCCTTCAATTGGTGTTCCCCCAGGCTGTTTCCAATATGCAATAGTTCCTACCAATATTTCCTACCCTGGAGTTGTTCCAACGGGTCATTTTCTGTTTGGTCAAATACCTTTATTATGCCTGCCACCAAGAATATTTTCTACTCATGTAAGGGGTATTTTGAGTCTTCCCAATATGACTTCGGAGATCCCATTCTAGTATGTTGATCCTCCTATAAAAAAAAAATCTTGACCAACTCAAACCTTGTATGGCTTTCACTATGGTTCAACCCATTCCTACCACCCCTTATGTTGTTGTAGTGCCATAGTCACCTCAACAAGAGGCTCCTCTTGTTGAGAAAGCACCTAGTAAATGGGGAAAATCCCATAAAAAGGAAAGCAAAGACAAGGTAACCCAAAACATTCACACTCCTAAATCACCAAATAATTCTCCACCATGTGCTTTGTGTGATGTTGTTGGGCATGCCACCAATAATTTTCCTAAGCTTCCTCACATTAAGAATTTGGTTTCTAACACTTTCCAAGATCCTAACATTATTGAGGTCCATGTTACCTTACCAAATTCCACCAAGAAGAACAAATCCTTACGCATGAACCACCCTTATGATTGTTGGGTTGTGTTATATTCTTTCCACGACTAGCCCACATAGTTAACTGGGGGGTTAGAGGGGGGCTAGAGCCCCCCTTTGTTGCACCGATTGTGTAGCGGGGGGGGTACAGGGGGTTTGATGCGTACTTGTAACCCCACTTTATGGGGTCCGGGGTAGCTCCCTAGAAAATTTTGGTTTTGGACCCTATGTTAGGATGGGCGGACCCACCTATGGTTTTGTGCATGATTTTCACACATGTTTTTGGACATGATGGTTTTGGGTCCATGGTATTGGATGCTTTGGCATGTATAAATATGTATTATAACATTGAAAGGAACATAATGAAAAATAAAGCTGGTAGTCCCGGTTTTGGGATCCAGGGGAAAATCTCTGTGTGTTATGCATTCGCATTGTTTATTTTATGTGTTTTAGAATTCATATGTAGGTAATTTCTGTACGGGTTTAAAACCTACAATGATTTGTATGACAAGTATGGACATTATTCCCATCACTGTCCTTATCTCGAAGATTTTTCTTGATACACTTCAAGTGCTTCGCAAGGTAGATGTTGCTCATAGTGACTCTACTTACCCTCTACTTGTAGACCCTAGCCCCACTGTTTCACAAGGACAGGAGGTATCTCAATCCAACATTGTGATTCCCCCTCTTGATGTCAGGATGACTGATAATTTAGCCCCTATTTTCTACCTGTCATCATCCATGGGATCAATCTATTGGGACTCTTTAGTAGTTTCCCATTGTAATTTTTTCAAACCATAATTCGAAGACACTACGGTCTCAACGTTGGTGGATGTCACATACACTAGTCATCATTCCAACCCTTCTGATGACATGTATGTGAACCTGGTATCTCATGACGATGCTTCAAGTAGTTCATCCTCATCAAATGGTCTTTCTTCCTCCCATCCCCCCATCTTTTGTTCTGATTAATAAATCATGGAAGCCATGACCATCCTTGATTATCCTTAGGCTCATTCATTGTCTTCGTGTGCCTTTCAAGTGAATCCATCATCCACACCATATATTGGTTATATCGATGGTGCGAGGCGCTTCTCCAAGAATCTAGCCTCAGTAGCTTAGGCCATTTTCTCCCCTTTGCATACATTAGCCCACTCCAACAACATGTGCATCATATATGGTACCAACAATTAGGTCGAATATGATGCAGTGATAGGTTTGTTAACCAATTCCCTTAATCATCACACCCTTCACTTGCATGTTTGTCTCGATTCCTTGCTTCTCATCATGCAATTGAATGGTTTTTATCATGTGCATAATCTTGTCCTATTTATAAAATATCTACGAGTTAAGATTTTGGCACGTGAATTTGAATCTGTTTCATTCAATCACATTCCTAGAGCCCAAAACAACTATGTATATACCATTTCAAATAATATCCTAGATTGGCATTTATCACATGCATACTCAAGAATACATCCATAAAAGTAAGAAAATGGTGAACCACAACATCAAAAATATGCATAACCATATTATCTATTGAAATATCCATCATATAGTATTTGAAGTACACTATTCTAAATACATCTGACATACCCATAACATGTTATCATCATACATACAAAAATGGGGGTACACATTCCCCTATGCTTAATCATTACCCTCTAGAGGGTCCCAAGCTAGTGGGGCCACTCCCCCAACTCATAAGTCTCTGACTACCTGTCTGGTCATAGTTGCACACCTCAAGATATCCCATCACTCAGAGGGAAGACTCATGCATGCATTTGTGTACTGATATTCTAGCTTGTGCCATCCACACTCTGTCACACCGGTCAGTACTAAGTCTAGTCCCTGAAGGAGATCCCCCAGTAATGCATCACTCTCTCCCCTCTCACTTATAGCCCTAGGTGTTGCAGATCATCCCATATATCCTATCAGCCTCACTGGTGCTATATCTACATGCCATAAGTTTGAAAGTTAGTACCACATACATACATTTTCTAAACTATACATGCATTCAAAATATAGTAACTATCACTTACCATCTAGTCCCCATGCTCGTCCTGGTGGAAGCGGTAGATTAGGATCCCCTTGGAAGTTCATGCCACTGTATGAATAGACGTCTATGTAGAGTGACATCTAATCTCAATCAACAAAGAACTCAGGTCAAAGCACACATCTGACTCCACTCCCTATGGCCCATCATAGTAGTTATCCCCAGTGGTGCATATTGGGCTCTTGTGGGCCCCCATCATGGATCTGCACATGTGGTCAGATGGTAGGGATCTTCTCAAAGAATAATGAGCATAAGACTATCCCAAATGAACAATTATCATTAGTTTTCTGCCTACACATACTCAGTTGACGTTTCAATGATGCCAGCAACATCTGGCCCACCCATAGTAGATCCCTACCAATACACTCTCCAATAGAATTATCTTCCCTCTAATATACTATGGAAGGCATGGCTACCAAATATCTGTACCACCATTGTGGTTGTAGCTCGTGTCTCGAGTATCTCCAAGTCATGTATCTGAATACTTGTGTCCTTTAATTGAATAGCTGATACACAATAATTATCTACAAACTCTCCAATATGCCTCCCATGAGGCAGAACTAGATGTAATTCCCCCATCGCCCAAAGGGTGGAACCCCTGTCAAAACGCATATGTCCTGGATAGCGATCCCAATCCCATGCTCCTGTATCACAAAGTCTTCCTACTATAGATCCCAATAGCTCACAATCTGAGATAAAATTGGCTCCCCAGCCATCATCAGTGGGTTCCCAAAGAACTTGAGCAACCCATACCGTACAAGAGCCGCTATGACAGCTTGGTTCCCCTAAGCCTCAATGCAAAGATCATCAAAATATCACTCTCTCCATACTAGCTTTAACTCTTCCATACCTACAAAATACCATCATATTTTGTTAGTTAAGATTCAAAGCATGCATCTTTATACCTCAGTTTCAGCTCCCAATATACCCCCAAAAATATTTTCCCCCTTGCTCCACAACGCAATTTTTCCACCAAAAACTGCATTGGGCTCATTTTTTGGCCTATTTTCTATGCCCTAAAATGCAGAAAATTCAAAACTTGTGAATTTTTAACATGAACAAAAGAAATGGTTTTCCCCAGCTAGCTGAAGCCCTAATATGAAAATCTAATCCACATAAATTGATGAGTAAGGTTATGCCACCTACCTGTAAGTCGCAGATCTGGATTCTGATAGATCAATTTATGTGTTAAAAGTTCACCAATGTTTAGGGCCTCCTCCTACTCTCCATGTTCTCCAATAGCTCAATGTGCAAATGAGTTAGATTTTGGGGCAAGAATCCCTTTTATAGGAGAAACCCTACTTTTTCCGTTGGCCATATCAATCAAACCATAACTCATTTTTATGAATCATCAGCACTATTGAAAATCTCTTACCAAGCTCTATAATGGGTCTCTCTTCATTTTTGGTAACTTGACACTTCACAAGGAAACCATTTTTTCCGTAAGGTCTCATTGTACCCCTTATTCAAGCTGAATCTCTTCGTATGAGTCGCTCATACTCTGGCACCACTATGTCTTTGCACTTGTCGACTTATATGTCAATCTTTTTCATGATTAACCACTATTTACTCATGTTTTTATGGTCCCCTTTGGACCTTCCCCATATGGTAGCATCATAGAGTCACCCTTGTTCAGAGCATCAAAGATGAGTCACCCTCGCATCCATGGAGTCTATTCAAAGTCCCATTGAGTCTTATTGTAATAAAATATCCCTCTTTGTTTCGCATTCATCCCATTTTTCTCATATTAGGCCTCCAACTATTTTGACCTATCTCTTAAAAACATTTGTTTGAGTAATTGACAACCCTCTATGGAATCGAGTTAGTCGTTGCCAAGTCAAAAATGTATATTATGATCTAACAAGGGAAGTCATAATTTCATTAGTTTCCCATTCCTACATCATCATCCTTGGTGTTAGTCCACATAAGTCACATTCCTCCATTCCTCGTTCCTTTGTTGAGGAATCGTTATTGCCTCAACTCGGGTAGGCCCTCTTTCTGTCAACATCAACACATATTTCCAATTGTGTGGTCTAGAGGGAGGTGTACCATGGTTCCAGCTTTCAGCTATGTTCAGTCCCTTGGATCAATAAAATGGAATCATCATTTCCCTTTTACTTATTTGGTTCTCGCATGCTCAACTTTAGCACCTTATCGAACGATTGAGAATTGTACACCTGATGGTACAGTGATCCAATAGATGGTACCCGCATTTCTTGGGTATGTGTGATATGTTCCAGACCTCATGAGTGAGTGGTTCTTCAGGTAGCCTCCCACATGCCTAGAGTAAAGCAGACTATGATCTAGCCTCATACACAATTCTGATGATTTGACTGGCTTAGTTTCCACCCATCATAGAATCCACAACATGCATGTCTCATTGAGATAGTCCAATCAGATCTTCATAGCCCCTTCCTATTGAGGATGAATTCTTTTGTTGTAATCCTCCCCTCCTATCAATTTAGGGTACATTATATCTCATGTTGTAGCACCATCCTCCCACATCTACCCAAGCAACATGCTTAACAGGGTAAACATGTGATGAGAGGCCACTATGATATGATTCGACCTCCTAAGTCACATTAAGGAAGTGGAATTGATGGAAACACACCATATAGACATTAATCATCAACTACAGGACCCTCAGGAACCAATCCAATACTTTAGGCAACTTGCCTTGTGGTCCCACTGAACTTTTAGACAACTTAAGCCTCAGTTTCTCTCATTCTATAGGCATGAGGATGACCAGAAACCCAAAGTTTCTCTCACAAGCTTGTCTGCTAGTGACTTGATACCAAATCTGTCAGTGTTATGCCAATCACTCTAGGATTTGAACCACTTTTTCAGGCCCAAAGCCTATATCACTACCCAGAATCTAACCATCTCTTAAAATCTGTAAAATAAAATGGAAATGACAATACTAAAGAAAATACTTGTTAAAGACCTTGACTGGATGCCTACTAGCCATGACAGGCATTTCATCAAACATATCACGAATATGTAATATATAGGTGTAAATAGCAGTTCTGATCATAGGGGTCTCCTACTTAGCTAAGAATCGCTAAGAACCATTGATGCCTCAACACATCAACTACCATTCCATCCATTAGGTCATAGACACATTGATCATTCAATTACAAGTAAAAACATGATGAGAGCCACACATGGTTGTTGTCATAAAACATATAAATAACTAACATAATAGGGAAAAAATTATCCATGAAATCAAAGCCATATAAACCACATATAATCTAGTATAATGTTCATAGAAATACAAGGAGAAATAACCTCTCATTAATGATGCAAAATCCAAACCTGGGATGGGACTTCCATGTTCCACCCAACAATAGAATGGTTGAGCCAAATCTCTCTTCAACCATTCACCCCCGTGCCATATTCCAATCATGAATGTCAGATCTCATAGAAAACATCAATAAAAACTCATCCAGGGCTTCCAAAGGCCATCCACCTCAACCCATCAAACATTGATTCCACCTCTCATTCGAACATCACAAAACCATCATCATATTGGTCTCCATCCAATCCTTCCAGGGTTTCCAAAGTGTTTATCCAAACAAGGCTTCCAATACTAGTAACTCAACCCACTGCTTATCCAAGGATTCCATAGCATTTCTCCAACCAGGGCTTCCAGTACTACTAACAAAACCCACCTAGGGCTTCCAGAGAATTTGTCCAACTAAGGCTTCTAGGACTAGTAACTCAACCCAAGTTGTTACAGAGCTTCCAGAGCATTTGTCCAACTAGGGTTTCCAGGACTAGTAACTCAACCCAAGCTAAGGAAACATAAGAACCAACAAAAAACAAACAATGAAAGTAACCCATAATCAACATGGATATCCAGGAAATAGCAAGTCTAGGCAATCCATTGCCAATCTTGGCCATCTTCCATGCCAACGACAGATCACAACCAAAAATCCACATGCATATGCCATGCATGCCAAAACTAGTGAAGAAATCATACATGCAACTCAGTACTTGCAAGAAAATATGATGTAGTTGTTGATCTCAATGACTTCTTGCACTTTCTTTCTCTTCCTTTTCCTTCTTTCTCCAAAAAATCCAAGTATGCCACACCCTCCAAGAGTTCTCCACGAAAACTTTGTCTTCAAGAGTATGAGAGAGAGAGAGAGTAATGAGAGAGCTCCAAAACTAAACTGACAAAAGGTTACCAACTGATCCTCAGAAGCCTTTTTATGAATGAGGCCTCTATTTTCTTCATTTTCCATTATTTTCCTTTATTTTCCTCCTCACATGTAACCTGTGATCTTTCACCTCCCTTTTCTCCTAATTTCCATTATTTTCATAAATAAATGTGCTAAAAATTCTATTTTTCCTTTCCAAAGCCGTAGTCATTTCCTTAGCCATAGCCAATCCAAGTAATCCCCATTACTAGGATTATGCCCAACATTTGGCTTGGAATAAGTGTCCCATCATCTGTGGTTATTATTTTGCCTTTATTTACTTTTATTACATGGAATTTTCACCAGGGTTGTTCGACATGTACTCAAATCAACATATGTTATTGTATCAGTCATGGCCTTTGTATTCCATACACTTATGTATATGGGACTCATTGTATCATTGTATCATTGTATTACTTTCTAGCCCATTGATTCCATCATATCATGTATTATGTATTTTGTTGCTCTAACTCACATTGTTGGGCACATCAACATTATTTTTACTCAGTTATCTTGATGCGTATGGGTATGCCTCCTCCATTGATGAGCACCAATATTGCAGTAAGAATGCTACAATTCCTGGGGCTACCAACTTTACTTTATCAACTCAAAGTTCGTACAAACTTGGAGGTGACAGTGTTGTATACACAAGCAGATGCAATGGGTCCACTCTTTGTCACTGCTGAGTTGGAAATAGACCATTATGGTTTCTCAAACCAGCCTTCTATTGATCCAGAAGAAGCTTGATTACCAATGAGGAAAGGGGAAATTTGCGCTAACTGAAATCTTATGTACTATAGTAAGGAAAGACTGAAATCAAATGCTTAAATACACCATTCATCTAACTAACTACTAAGAGGATTTGCTTCAAAAGAATGCTAAATTAACATGTGTGTAATCCTACTGTCCTAGACATACAATATGAAATAACCAAACACTCTACTATTGTGCATGTAAATGAACACAGTAACTCTTTTTCGTTTTTGCCTTTTTGTTGTGTGAAAATGTGAATGCTAAATCCTCTTAGTGGTGTGGTAGGGGGGTTAGAGATGGTGGTGGAAGGTCAAATGGATTAGGAGGCAAGTAGGGGTCTTCTCCTATCTTCCTAGGTGCATTTTTCACAATTCGGCCTCAAAACAGGCCACTACAGGTCATTCTACAAGATGTCCTAATGCTTCCTACATGATGTCTTAATGCTCCTACTTGATCCCCTGTATTCCTACAGGATCTGACCAAGAGAAATAAGAGTGATTTGGAAGGTAGTGTAGGCCTTAGGGAAGGTGAATGGTGGGAGAAATAAGGAAAGGGAGTGGCTAGGACTCCTTTAGAGCTTGAAACAGAGTTTTTAAGATGGTTGGATTTTCTCAACAACCTTGGAAGGTTGTTCTTATGGAATGATGAACTAGGTGAGGGACTTAGTGGCTTTTGATGATCATGGATGGATGAGGTTAGGTTGGGGTTTGCTATTCATGAGATCTCCCTACATTGTTGAAACTCTTGCACTGAATGCTAAATCCTCTTGGTGATGTGGCAGGTGGGTTAGATATGGTGGTGGAAGTTCATATGGTTTAGGAGGAAAGAACGTGTCTTCTCCTATCTTCCTAGGTTCTTTTTCCACAAGTCGGCCTCAAAACAGGCCACTACAAGTCATTCTACAGGATGTCCTAATGCTCCTACAGGATCCCTTGTATTCCTACAAGATCCGACTGAGAGAAATAAGAGTGATTTGGAAGGTAGTGTAGGCCTTAGGGAAGGTAAATGGTGGGAGAAATAAGGTAAGGGAGTGGCTAGGACTCCTTCAGAGCTCAAAGCAGAGTTTGTAAGATGGTTGGATTTGCTCAACAACCCTGGAAGGTTGTTCTTATGGAATGATGAATTGGGTGAGGTACTTAGTGGCTTTTGATGATCATGGATGGATGAGGTTAGGTTGGGGTTTATTGGTCATGATATCTCCATACACTATTGAAACTCCTGCACTACATCAATCACTGGCATTTATCCATGAATCATGTAAAACAAGAAAGATTTTCAATCAACTAAGAAAACAGAATTCCATTATCTAGTTTCCTATTTCATGCATGGAAACACTTGCAAAATAATGTGAAACACTATGAGATCTAATGCAAGGCTGAATATATCAAAAATGACATTTGAATCCTATTCTTGAAAACTGAAAATATGTTGGCCTAAGTAGCAGAAAACCCTAATTTCCATAAGAAATTAGAATTTTGTCTTTTTGGGGCTACATAGGAGTTCTTTCCTCAAACCATGGTCCCTGAAGGGAGGTGTGAGGCCAAAGCTACCAAGGAAATGCATAAATGGAAGCAAACTAGTCAAATCTATAATACTTGCAATGAAATAGTGTTAAAACCAATTCAACCATTAATCTATGAAATCAACAAAGCATATAAGTACAAGAAGAGAAGCCTTCGCTATTAGGGTTGGGCCCTAACCCAAGAGCTTCAGCCCTCTAATTCAACTCAGTGCTAGATCAAGGAAATGCTCATTCTCATTATCATATCAGAAAAATTACATAACAATGTCTTCCACAAGCCTTGAACTCGAAAATGCTTAGTGATTTTACATTAAAAAAAAAATTGAATCCTAATGATGCTCTAGACCTCCTTATTTATGCAACTGAAGTCTCCAACAACTTCCTTAAATCTAGGGAGGCTTGTCTTCCAAACTCAATATGCACTAGCTCTTTAACTATCACTAACTCAACTGCCTTTTGATCTTCATGACTCGGGTGCTTGCAACTCCGAGCTAGTGTGATTTGATGGAGGAATATTCGAATGATTGAGGATTAAATGAGGAGGATATATCTCCTACAATCTCTACTCCTTGTCTCATTTGAGTTTCTTCCCTTAATTAGCCAAAATTTCCATGATTTGTTCTCAAAAATCTGCAATCAATGCACATTAGTCCACTAGACATAACATCTTACTTTTACTCATCTCATTAAGCAAAATATCATCAAAATATGTAAGGAATTATGAGAAGAGTTGATTTAAATAAACTTAGAGGTGTATTAAGGTCCATATAGTTACCCAATGATGAGGCTCATCACCCACCTCATTTGAGATCATGTACTTACTAATAAAACGATACTTATACCATATAAGTAGGTCTCGCCCCATCCAAGTCCCAAGGGTTAGCTCAGTTGGTAACAATTAGTGCCTCGCCGTTCAGGAGGTCACAGGGTCCATTCTGCATGAAGCCCTTGAGGTTAGGCCTTGCTAGTGGGCCACAGGGTTAGATTCCCTTCGGGGTTGATCAGCCCATATTTTTTTCGTGGACGTAGCGACCACCTGTTGACCAAGGTGTCCGTGAACCACAGCGAAAAAAAAAAAAAAAAAAAAAAAAAAAAAAAAAAAAAAAAAAAAAAAGTAGGTCTCACCCCCTCCATTGTCAATCCTTCCTTGCATTTATTCAACTCTCTCTCTCTCTCTCTCATTGAATCCCCTTCATTATATTGTGAAAGTGTAAACTACAACATATTTCGGTCATACGATTTTCTCCTGACACTCTTACGTTGGGGGGGAATCTGTTATCACCCAAAAAAGTGTTCACCTAGAAATTTTTACTAGGTTAATCGAAATACAGCATGTACCATGGGTTTTTTCCATAATAAAAACCCACTTTCACCATTAAATAATTTAGTGAACCATTTTCCTAAATTATTTCTCATTAAAACTCAAAAACCCCTTGAGAACAATTAAATAAATCATTATTTATATAATTTTCTCTAGAAATAATTATTAAATCACTATTTGGTGATTATTTCTTACCATTTTTTTACTAAATCAACTTGGAATATTTAAATAAATAATCATTTGTTCATTATTCCATATTTATTTCCTATTTTTCTTATGAGATAATTATTAAATCACTATTTACTAATTATTTCTAATTCATATTTGTCTTAATTCTCACAAGGTGATTAATAAATAATTTTTGTTTGTTAATTACTTCAACCACTTTCTAAATTAAGATATTTGGAAATTTTGAATATCTTTTTCCTCTCGAAAAATATAATAAAGTATTCATAATGGCTAGATTTTAGTTTAGTCAATAATATTTGTGTAATTTATAATTCCTAATATAGCTCAATACTTTGTTATAAATAGAGGGTTTTCCATTCATTCTTCACCATGATCACAGTCATCGTCACCATTATCATCTCATAGCATTCCACGGGGGCTTTAGTGGGGGAGAAATACCATACCACATGGATTCATCTTGGCGGATATTTATTGAAGAAAAAATGACATAATATAATGGGGGATATATAGGGGGTATAAAAAATGTTAATGAAAAAATGGATACCTACAATATCTAGTGAAAGTAGAGGTTTTTAAATTGGGAAGGTATATTGGGTTCATATTGGTAGGGGGTTAAATAATGTGATTTTTAGGGTATTTTCCAATATGTAGTCAAATTAAGGGTATTGTTTAATATGCCATGAACGAACGTGATATGTTAGAGGTTCATTGAGTGAAACCCTCGGGTAGCATTCGAGCTCCCACTTGAATTCCATCTTTTTGTTTTTGTTTTATTTTTTGCATATTGAGAAAGAGAAGCACAAAGACGAAAAGGACCCATCCCACAGAGGGGGATCTACAAACCCATTTTGTACTTTTATCCTCACTGGGTGTATTAATAAAATTATCATTTGTTTAAGCCCTCCATTGGGTTATTACACCTTGTTTTTTTGTTTTTATATGGTTCAGTTTGTATGATCTATTTTATTGTAAGGTTTTCTCTAACATTTCATTATAGATATGAAGCATAGAAGCAACTACATTTTTTTAGGGTGATAAGTCACCTATAACTTAAGTGAAAGGATTTGTGCACACTTGCAGAAATATTTCATGAGGACCTAATTCTAGTAAAACAAGTTGAATTAAAGGAGGTTAAAAAGGTAAAGGAAGCTAGAAAGGAAGGAAAGTGGGATATCATTAGAAATAGGAAATATATCATGAGGAATAGAGACCAAAATGAGAGTAACAAATTAGAATTTGGAACACTCTATATCTGTTTTTGGAATTGTCATGGCTTTCCATGACATAAAGGTCCTTTGTTAAGTTGGATCTCAAGTGAAATTGATATTATTTTTTTAATCAAGGTTTGGGAGCATGATTAGTAAAAGGTAAGGTCATGTTGTCACTACGATAGCACCCTCAAAAAAATTTTCTATACTCGAATTTTGGAGCCTACTAGGGATCTTGTGATCGGTTTTTCGTAGTTACTTCTAGGCAGGTGATACTTTGTTAATATTTTGGGCTCCTTTATTGGATTTCAAGTGTTGAAGTCACCTTCTCACACATGCTCAACCCATAATAAATCCATGAGCGCATTCTTTCACGCAATCATGAATAGGCCTCGCATGTTCCAACAAGGCAATTCTTATGCCATGCTCAACCCATGTGGACAACTAGTGTTAATGTTCATTGATGGTCTCTCACTTTCAACTACATGTGTACTTCTATTTTGGTGATTTTTTCAAACTGTCGCTTTTGCGCTGCTTTATTTTCGTGAGTGTCATTTTCATGTTTTTAACTATCACTTTTACTTTCTTTCACTTTAATTAGTTTCGTTCTCATTTTATCTTCACTCTGGCATGTGTCTCTCTCACTTTCGTTCGCATATTGCAAGTGTCCTTTGAACTTTTATTTCCATATCACATGTGTCATCTTCTGGCATGGGAAGTGTTGCTCATCACATAAAGTGGAGTTTTTGTTTTTCTCAAGGGGTAATCTTTGTGATAATGGTTGTGCTTATCACGTAAACATGTATCGTACTGATTCCCAAATTTTTAAGCATTGACACACAAGTTTCGTCACTATCGACGCAAAGTGTATCTTTAGTGTCGCAGAGTTGTCACAAAGTTGTTGCACTGAAGAAGGTATGTTGTTCATATGTTCTGAGTGTTCATTAATGTATCTTCAAGTGATATAAGTTTGTGATCGTGCTCAAATTCTTTATGTTACTGATCTTTAGCTCATTTATCCAACACTTATTCCAACTAAGAAAACTCCCCGACAGGACCACTCAGCCTCATTCTACCTAGCCTGAAATGCGCATTATGAAGTCACAGCCCTCAAGCAGCACCCTTGTCCCTTGGAACTGCATAATGTGCAATTTCTTCCTTTCGTAATTGTGCATTATTCAATCCCAATGCTCAAGCCTAGCCCCTGAGCTCTATAACTGCACAATATTTCTCCCCAGCCCAGCCTAAACTACACATTTCATAATATCAATCCTCAAACCTTAGTCTTGAGCTCTTAAACTGTGCAATTTTTCAATCACTTGATCTCCCTACCTCCCATAGTGACGTAGTGGGAAAAATCAAGCCTCAAGCCTCAAGCCTAAGAACTTGAATCCATCAACCGCACATTGCGGAGTCTCAAGGATTAAGCCTCTAGATTGACTCCTTGATTCCCTCAATTGTTAAATTTCTTGGCCTCTATCCTTTCAGAACTATGTACTGGGCATCTTCAAGCCTCAAGCCCCTGCCTTGAGCTCTTTACGCCCTCAACTACACAATCTCTTAAAACTGGCCATCCTGAACTAGGCATTGTGTAGTATCAAGCCTCTGTCCTAGACCTTGGCCTCTGGAACTACAAAATCCCCTTAGAAAGTCACTCAACCAGTCATCATTTCCATCCCTAATAAGTGAATTCATGAAATATGTTAGGTTAGGGGGTTTTCGGACTGATGTTGGCTTGTCATGAATTATTTTAGCTGCAAGAACTTTGTCTTATCATTACAGGATGATGATGGAGGAAAAGGAGAGGAGGACCATGCTATAAGACACATATGGAGCTAATGAGAAAAGATGATCATCAGGAAATAATATAAAGGAACACCAAAATACAACAGAATATCAAAGATCAAGACCGCATGAAGGCTCCATCTGATGCATAACCCCATGGAGGGCGAATATGAATAATAAGGCATATCTCTCATAAAATGAAGCATTTAACATATCTTATTGAAGACAAAACAACCGAAAAGAGTGGCTTGGCATTGCCATGTCATTAGTGTCATGTCATGTCATGAGTCATAATTTGTGGATTATGTAAATTATATATTGGAAAATGTAATGTAAAGTGGAAGTCCAAGACTCATATATGTAATGTGAAAAGTCGTGTGGGAGTTGAAAGGTCATAGGATAGTCAAACAGTCATGAGGGTAGTCCAAGAGTTACATGGGAGGTGAATAATCAACCCATTTGTTATATATACACCCTCCTTGTACATGCAAAATAATTTTCACCTTGACTCCTCCTAGTAGGCATTAAAGAGGAAGATAGTTGTTTTGGAGTAGCAAGTGATTGCTCTAATGCTCCACTATTGGGGCTAGCAGTGTTCAATTTGTCGATCTATCTTGGAACTTTTACTTAATTGAGAAGCTCGTTGAGTCAACACACTTTCATGCATATGTTATGAATAATGTAATAATGTTCTTTGAATTTTTGTGATGTTTGTTGTTTCTCATTTGTACTAAGGAAATTGAACTATTTCGGTGGCTTTAGTACTTATCTTGTTAAAAGTGTGTCATATTTTCTTTAACAATCATTGCTTCCTTGTGAACTATTTCGCTGGTTGATCAAAAATTCATCCTTATGGATTTACTTGTGTTACTTTTCTATATTATTATTGTTACTTGTCTTTAAAGGGCCCACTTTTTTCTCCCCTTTCGATACAAGGACCTTGATACTTTCAGCAGCTAAACATTTCAGAAGGTATACTCACTTGTTGATCCGAAGATACCTGTGTATTACTCTCTTCTGCTGAACTTTGTAGCCAAGGAAAATCTACAACATACATCGCGGTGTAGTCGATACTCCAGATGGGGATCCTACTCCAAATGATGTGAGGTCTAATTGGGACTTCACATCAAGGAGACCCCCTTGGTTGATGGATTTCCAACAGTGTCAACAAAATGGCGCTAGAAGGAGGGCTAGATGACAAGTTGTACCCATTGAGATTATTTGAATGGCTCATCCTGAAATCATACTTCCATGATGTTTTTATAACCTATCCCCTAGTAAACTTTTAAATCCCGATGAGCCTCTTTATCACTTGTCTAGATTAAATTTTGACGGTGAGGATGGAACATCCATAATCTAACACATTTATGATTTTCTCAAGTTTTGTGAATGTTACAAAATTGATGATGGAGATTTTGCATGTATCGCTTTCTTCCTCACCCTTGAAGGTCATGTTAATCGATGGTGTCATACCTTACCATCTCCTTCCATCCATTATTTTCTTCATTTCCTCCTGGAGCTTTATCAAGCCTTCGATAGGTATGATTACCAAGATGTTCTTAAAAGACTTAATGAGTTAAGAATGAAGTCTAATGAATCAGTTGAGGATTTCTCTAGTCAATTCCTTCACCATTTTTATGAATTTATTGAATAAGATATGGATTGGGACTTCTTGACACATAATTTTAAGCATTTGGTTCATATATATTTGCATAGTGAATCCAGACCACCTAATGTTTCTTCGTCCCCAACTCTTGTAAACCAAGAGATGCCCCTAATTTTAGAGGAGGAGCCTATAATTCCTTTTGTTCCTTGTCCTCCTCCTTTTTCAATTCTGATGCAAACGCCTCCATGTGATGATCATAAAATTTGAAAATATGCACATCAAATTCCTAATCTCTCTTCATCCTCCTTCCGCTTTTCATGACTCAAATTCAATAGAGGATATCCCGGAATGGCTCATGAATCCTATGGTGAAAACCAAGTTTTCTATTCCTCAAGATGGTATTAACACTCATAACTTTAGTCTTGAATCTGATTTGGGTTTTTTTCATCCTCTATCATCTACATGTCATGACTCTCTGTACCATGATCTGCTTGATCAATTTATTCCATCAACTAGTTTTTCACACTCTCCTAATTTTCAAGTTGTTGGTCCAAATTGCAACCAGGTTTAAGATAGTCAAATTACACAAGTAGAGGACCAAGAAGGTGAAGATTCTTTCAATATTTCTTCTCTTTTTCAAATTCCTCCATGTGAAGATGGTGCCTTCTCATTCTTGGCTAATATTGAATCTATTAATCTTGATAATGAATCAAATGAGATTAGTTTTTTTAGATCTATAGTATTAGGCAACAATCATTCTAATGATGATAATTCTATTGATCTATGCGATGATGAATGTCCAATTGCGCCAGTCGATCTTTTGGTTTCTCATTAAGATTTTAATTTGAGAGATTTAGATCTGGAATTTGTTTCAGTCGAAGAAAATTCTCTTATCGAAACTTCCTCTTCATCCCAATATCCCTTGTGCTCTCTTGTTTTCAATGCATCTACATGTGATGAAGATACTCCATTTTCTTCAAGTTTTTCATTGCACGAGTTCACTTCTCAATTGACACAAGGTAGTGAGGTTAATATCCATGATGAAAGGGAAAATAGTCAAATAATTGAGTATCCTTTCCAACTTGTATCATCTCTAATTATGCATGAAGACAACTCTTTAAACCATATTTCTCATAAAAAAAATAGATTCATACATCTCTAGATTTGCGATTAGAAGAATCTTTCTACTTGAGTAATCTGGTTATCGAAATTGTAAAATCCAATCAAATCAGTGAAAACAGTTATCCTCACACCATGCATGACCTAGTTCAATCTTCAAATTTTGATTTTACAATCTGTTAATGATGTTGGACCTGAAAACATTCATGGGAAATCCCTAATGTGAAGTCCCAATTAGACCTCACACCATTTGGTGTAGGATTCCCATCTGGTATAAAGGTTTGGTTGTTGAATTCTTAAAGATTTGCCTTGGCTCTAACTATCAGCAAGAGAGAGGGATGCAATGGTATCTTCGAAAAGCAAGAAGGTGTGCCTAGTGAGTGTTTAGTTGCAATTGTTTCAAGGTTATTCTACTACGAGGGGGGAGTGAGACTCTAAGTGAGAGGTAATAGTACCACTCAAGAAGAGATACACATGAACCAGAAGGGACTGTCTAACATCCAACATAAGAGTACACAGCGGATGTGATAGTTGCTACAACCAACAAATAAAGAAAGATCTGTCTAATTTCATGTGGTATAGTCCACCAGGATGGGATAACAATAACAACCATTACAACACATTCTCAATAAGATAATTACTAAAATAACTGAAATAGTTCAACTATCTTAGCACATGTGAAAGCAAACATGAAATGAAAACATCCATAGAATAGCCTTACAAACATTCATAGTCCATGCATGAAGAATGTGTTGGTCTTGAAGGCTTTTGTTATTTAAGTAAAAGTTCCAAGAAACATGTTTACAATGTACATCACTAGCCCTAGTAGTGAAGCATTGGAGCCACTCCTTTCTCCTCAAATAACTAGTTGATCTCTCTAATGCCTTGTGGGAGGAGCCAAGGTGAAAAGTCCTTTGCTCATATAATGAGGGAGTATATATAACCAAGGGTGGTTATTTGACTAACCTCATGGTTGTTTGACTTCCTATGACTTTTCAACTTACATTACTCTTTACATTCCATGTGTGTCCTTTGGACTTCCACTGTACAATACATTTGAATACAATATACATGATCCACAATAGTGATATGGCGTATGACCACTCATGACATGACATGACATGACATGACACTACTGACATGGACTGCTTGGTGACGTGGAAATGTCAAGTCACTTTTGTTGCTAAGTGTTGGATGTCTTCTTAAAGATGCTTTCTCTTCACCTCTGGATGGCTTAGAGATGCGAATCTTCAATGATCTTTAGTCTTGGATAGTGGTCACAAACTTGTGTCCCTTCGCTTTCTCTTAATTGATCAACTTGTCAGTTCACCTACAAGAGAGTATTTAGGCATGATTCCCTCCTTCTTCTCCTTCTCCATCATATTTCCATGACATTATAGGGTACTTGTTCCTACAATTCACTCATAGCAAGATGACATCAATCAGAAAACCCCCTACTCTAAGATGATGCATTCTGATCCACCAACTGAGCCCAAAACAAGTGACAAGCTCAAAAGAGGGACTCAGTGAATGCACAGTGTGAAGTTCCAGAAGCTAAGGGAAAATCTTGATCTTTGAGACTACATAGTGCACAGTTCAGGGAGGCTTGAAGGACAAGACTGCATAGTTTCCAAAGCCAATGGGGTCCGGATGAGGGAATGGACATTGGGAGATCCAACTGCGTAGTTTTGGGAGTTAAGGGAGGTTGGTCTTTTGTGCAACTACATAGTTCAACTACTCAAGGGATGAGCTTAAGGCTTGAGTATGTGAAGTGCGCAGTTTAAGCCAAGATGGAGGACAAGACTGCGCAATTCTGGAGGTCAAGGTAGGGACTTAGGCATAGAAACTACGCAGTGTAGCAGTCTTGGGGGAAAGGAATTGTGCATTGCACAGTGCCAAGAAACAAGGTCAAAACTGGAGGGTTGAGACTGCACATTATGTAGCTCAAGAGAGGCCTAAAGAGGCTAGGTTGTTCGATTGGGAAGTTTTTCCGAAAATGGCTAAGTGTGGGATCGGTGAGATAGGTGATGAACTGTGATGAACCTTGACTATGATCAAACACTTATAATACTTTGACGACATGACAACATAGATTACCCAAACATATTAACAAAGAATTTCCCTGTGTGTGACTACTTTATGACAAGATATGACAAGCATGACACTTAAGATAGACTTGGGGACAACCGTGACAACACTTGTGCGACAGTGCTCAGGAATTTGTGTATGGGTGCGATGAATGTTTACATAGTTATAAAATATCTATAAATAAATAAATACCTTTGAAACCATCAATATAGGCTTGCAAACATTGCGCGACAGTCAAACATGCCAAAATATGACAGTTAACCCAACATGCAAGTCATGAGTACTTATGGTAGCTACAACGCAATCCTTGAAAGTTCTGGGACTTGTCGGGGAGTCAAGGCACTTCAACTTATGCTTATGGTTATGCCAAGATATTGCAACTCTAATAATATTCCTGAATTGAGTCAAATCTACTTTTCTTCACAAAACTCTTATTTTTGCATGATTTCACTTGATATAAATTCCTTCTTGAAGTATATTTTACATTTCGTATATAATCTTTCAAAAATTCAATATTCATTTTCTAATCAAATTCAAGCTTCTATTTCGATTGATTCATCTCCATGCAAAACTATTATTCTTAACTCAAGTTTGGAGAGTGTATCTCTCACAAAAGCATGGAAATAGCAAGTTGATTATTCTAAAGATTATATTTGGCCAAAGGAGTCATACCTATCACATTATTTTGAGAAGAGTCAACTCCTGATCCTTCTTGTGAATATTCTGATGTTAATTTTTTTCTTCATCACACCTGAAATCCTCTTGGCTATCAGTGAATGCATGTATTATTTGATGAATCAGATTCTTCTTCACTCGTTTTATCCTCACAAGTTTCACGTGTTTCATGCACTGGCGTTCCATTTTACTTATTTCAACGATTGTGATTCGTGTAGTGTGTAAACAGTTACAATAAAATGGTTCGTTACAGTTATCACACGACGAATATGATTCTATTATGAAAAGAATTTGCGAAACTGTTCAAATTAATTTATCTTTGGTAATTACAAACTAGGAATTTGATTCTTTAATTAGCTCATTTGATCATGATTCTGTCTTTGATGATAGTCATTCAACTTACTATTTTCCCATCAGCACATCTAATGACAATTTTTTTACTCCTTTTGATTTTTATGGTTTAACATCTCACTATTCAGGTACTTGGCAAGCAGTTGAGGTACTTCTGCACTCACTGATGTTTATGTCAAATCCTCACTATCTTGACATGCTTGTTAAATATGATCATATATATTTCCCCTCATAATATTCTCATCATAATCTCGTGCCTCTAATTCAAAATTCATCTTTTCAAAGATTTTGGGTTTTTCAAGAGGGTTGTCACGAATTTTACGATCCAAACACTAAATGGTTGGAGCAATCCTACCTAGAAATCTCAGTCGCAAATAACAAGTTTCAATCCTTCTGCATCCTTTCTAAGGAGTTCGGTGTGGTTGAAGACACACTCGCAAGAAGCTTTTGAGGTTTGTTGAATGATGGTTCCCATTGAAAAGGTAAGAATGTGAACTTGTTAGAAGTAGTGTCTATGGCCTATATTTCTACTGACAGGAAAGACATTAAAAAAAATTTGCAACTTATTTAAGTTCTTACCTGTTATGTTGTACATTTCTTTATGTTAGTTTTAATCGATCCTATATTTGTGTACGCGGGTCAAGAGTAGTTGTGGTGGGTATATTAGAAATTTCAATATACCTAACCCGACCTTTTAGCTTGTTAGGTTAGGAGTAGTTCTAGTTACATATTAGTTTTCCTGCACATCCATCCTGCATTCACTTTCTATGGTTTGTTTTGTATTTTCTCATTTTGGTTTTGCATCATGTTTTGGTTTAGACTCCTTTTGTTTTTTCTTTTGGTTTGTTTTTTTTTGTTGTGTGTTGTCTTTCCTTTCATTTTGTAAGACCTTGCATGAAGATGCTTTCTTGGATCAAAGGTAATGTGGAAAAATATAAAAGGGTTTTGTGACACTACAACATTTGGCTAACCTCCTATCCGTCTTCTTTGTCTTGGTCACATCTTTTGGTCAACGATGTTCTGATGGAAAATATGATCATTGCATAAGGAAATCCTTGTGTTGAACCATGATACCCGTGTCTATCATTGAAACCTTACACCTTCACTCAATTATTTATGTTTCAGTGATTTCAATTTGATCCAATCAAGTAGAGAAGGACAAGGGGAAAATATAAACGACCAAACCAATATCAGAGGTATTATATGCTTCTCTAAAGGGAAAACCTCACCTACTCTCAATAATTTGGGATCCCTCTTCTACCCATGCAATAAATAAGTGTCTGTGCACAATCCTATATAAACTAAATAAATAAAGAAGAAAGAAGAGAAAGGCTTCTTACAACAGAGAGGTGAAGCATGCAACTTTGTTGGGGTACTTTTCAGGCCCGTTGGTAGCGGAGAAATGTTTGTGTCCCTAAAGTGACTCCATTGAAGTGTTGTCTAGGCCTGCTAGTAGCAGAGAAACACCAAAGATGAAAAAATATAATCTGAAAATCTAAAGCTTGCAAAATTCATTACCCTTGTCTTTATTTGAAACATTGTATGATTGTTGATCTTATGTTTGTGTTCAACAGAGAAAATTAACAAAGGGGACTATATTCATGCACGGGGTAAGTGGGGAAGTTGTGGTAATCTGAATAATGAATCAATACTTCCTGAAGAACTATACATTGCATAAATAATTTTCAGAGGTAGAGAAGTTGGAGTTCTACCAGTGTATCTCCAAGTGTTGTCGTTGCGACAACACCCTCCAAAATTTTATCTACACTCAAATTTTCGAGCCTACTAGGAATCTTCCAATCAGCCATTCAGTATTCACTTCTTGTTTGGTGATTATTTGTTAAGATTTTGGGCTCCCTTCTTGGATTGCAAGTATCAAAGTCACCTTCTCACACATACTCAACCCGTGATGAATCCATGAGTGCATTATTTCACTTAAGCTTGAATAGACCTAGGGAGGTCAAACAAGACAATGCATATGCCACGCTCAACCCACGTCGATAGTTAGTGTGCATTTTCATTGACAATCTCTCACTTTCGACTACGTTTGTACTTCTATTTTGGTGAGTTTTGTAAATTGTCACTTTTGCGCTCCTTCGTTATCACGAGTGTCATTTTCACATTTTCGATTATTGGTTTTGCATGATTTCACTTTAATTAGCATGTTCTCATGTTATCTTCGTTTTGTCATAAATTGTTTTCATCATCATTCACGTATTGCAAGTGTCATTCACACTTTTCTTTCCATATCACAATTTCATCTTCTAGAATGGGAAGTGTCACTCATCACGTAAAGTGGAGTTTTGCGTTGTTTAAAGGCGTAATAATTATGATAATGAGTTTTTATTATCATGTAAACATTTATTGCACTCATTCCCAAAATTTTAAGCACTGTCACACAAGCGTCATCACTGTCGTCACAAATTGTATATTTAGTGTCGCACGTGGTAGGAGTGGTCGCAAAGTTGTTGCATTGAGGGAGGTATTTTGTTCATATGTTCTGAGAGTTCCTTGCCATATCTTCAAGTGATCTAAGTGTGTGCTCATAGTCTCTTTGTTACTCATCTTCAGGTCACTGATCCAACACTTAGTCCAGCTAGGAAAACTCCCCGACCGAGGCACTTAGCCGCATTCTGCCCAGCCTAAAATACACATTGTGCAGTCTCAACCTTCAAGCAACACCATTGTTCCTTAGCATTGCGCAATTCATAGTCTCTTCCTTGTAGAACTGTGCACTACACAATATTAGTGCTCAATCCCACCCCTAAGCTCCAGAACTACGCAATCTTTCTCTCCAACCCAGCCTGAACTGCGCATTGCATAGTCTCATTCCTCAATCCTTAGCCTTGAGCTCCTGAAATGTGTAATTTCATAATCACTTGGTCTCCCTCCCTCCCAAAAATATGCAATGGGAAAACTCAAGTCTCAAGCCTCCATCTTGAGCCCTTGAGTCCCTCAACTATGCAATCCCTTTTCCCAGGCCTCCCTCAATTGTGCATTGCATAGTCTCAAGGCTCAAGCCTCTAGACTAAGTCCTTGAGTCCCTCAACTATGTAATGTCATGGTCTCTATCCTTCTAGAACTATGCAATGGTCATCTTCAAGCCTCAAGCACCTGCTTTGAGCTCTTAACTCATATACTACACATTCTCTGAACCTAGCCATCTTGAACTGCGCATTACACGGTCTCAAGCCCAATTCTTGAACACTTTCCTTTGGAACTACACAATCGCCTTAGTCATTCACTCAACGAATCACCTGTTCCAGCCCTAACAGTTGAATTCATGAAATATGTTAGGTTAGGGGTTTTTTCGACTAATGTTGGCTTGTCCTAAATGATTTTAGTTGCAAGTAATATGTCTTATCATGAAAGAATGATGATGGACAAAAAGGAGAGGAGGACCATTCTAGAAGGCACATATGTACCTAAAGAGGTAAGATGATCATTAGGTGAGAAGACCAAGGAACACTAGACTACAATAGAAGATCAAAGATAAGGACCGCATGAAGGCCCCATCTGATTCACAACCCTGTGGAGGGCGGATATGAGGAACAAAGAATATATATCATAAATATGAATCATTGCGCATCTCTTATTTAAGAAAAAGCAGCAAAAAAGATTGACTTGAAATTTCCATGTCATCAGTCAATCCATGTCATCAGTGTCATGAGTCATCATGTGCCACATCATTTGTGGATTACGTAAATTCTATATTGGAAAATGTAATGTAAAGTGGAATTCAAGGGTCATCTATGTAATTTGAAAAGTCATGTGGGAGTTGAAAGGACATAGGGAAGTCAAACAATCATGAGAGTAGTCCAAGAGTTACATGGGAGGTGAATGATCACCCCATTTGTTATAAATACACCCTCATTTTACATGCAAAATATGTTTCACCTTGGCTCATCCTACCAAGCACTAGAGAGGAAGATAGTTGTTTTGGAGGAGAAAGTGACTACTCTAATGCTCCACTATTAGGGCTAGTGGTTTTTTTTTGTCTCTATGTATCTTATAACTTTTACTTAATTCAGAAGCTCGTTGAGTCAGCACAATTTCATGCATATGTCATGAATGTTGTAAGCATGTTCTTTAAATGTTTGTGATGTATGTTGTTTCTCATATCTACTAAGGAAATTGAACTATTTTGGTGGCTTTGGTACTTATATTATTAAAAGTGTGTTGTATTTGATTTAATAATCATTGCTTCCTTGTGAAATATTTCACTAGTTGATCAATTATTCATTCTTATGGATGTGATTGTGTGCCTTTTCTAGAATAGTATTATTACTTGTCTTTAAAAGGCCCACTTTTCTCTCCCTTTTCTATAGCTGAACATTTCATAAGGCATACTCGTTGATTTGAAGATACCTATGTATTACTCTCTTGTGTTGAAATTTGTATCCAAGGAAAATCTACAACATACATGGCAGTCGGGTTGATACTCGAGATGGGGCTCCCACCCGAAATGGTGTGAGGTATAATTAGTACTTCACATCGGGGATACCCCCTTGGTTGATAGATTTCCAGCATCGTCAACAAGTCCCTTACATAGATAGAATTATTTTGTGCTCACCATGGAACAAGAAATCCTCTTGCAAAGGAATTGGTGGGATAGACTATTATATAAAAATGAATGTTTCTCCTCATGCGTGGATTTGTAATATCAACCTGTTGGGAAAAATACTTTGGTTGGGGGGGGGCCGGGTGTTTGGTGAATCAATATTTAAACTTTCACAATAATAATTTTCTTTTACAAATTGTATACGTGATTTTACAAAAACCAAAAAGCATATGTCCATGACTATAATGAATGAAACCAACGTATAGATAATAAACTTGTAAAACACCTAATTCATTGTCTGTTTAACTTAAATCAAAGTGTGATGCATTTACTAAGTAGTAAACATATGAAGTAAGAACATAATAAATCAACACACATAAGAAGAAAACATGAACACCAGGATTTTTTAGGTGGAACCCAAATGTGGGAAAAAAACCACCGTTGTTGTAGTCTCAGTCTTCAATATTATTATTATTAAAAGAGCTTACAAGTTTTGTACTGGTGCAGACTCTTTCTAGTACGCAAGCATCCACCTCCTGAAGGCTACAACCTTCACTCGTTTTCCAGCTTCTACTAGAAGGGAGCTCCAAACCCCTAGCTTGTGTATTTGCTGATATGATTACTAGTATGTAGGCACCAACCTATAGAAGGATACGACCTTCACTCATTCTCGAGGGACCATATTTCATAAATTTTTAGATTGGATCCTCCTGATACACATCAATAACATTGAAACTCAAAATCAATCACCACTGCAATACAACCATCAAACACAACTGCATCAACCAATCATTGAAACTCATCAACTCTGAAGAAAAACACAATCAATCAATCTGAATAGTCAGATCACTATCACCAGAACACAGAGTTGAACCCAGAACACTTCATCAACAACCAAAACCAACTGCAACCTTAAAAATCATATGTTAGAATGTATATGTTACTTCAATGAGGACAACCTGTGTGTATACGCCACTTTTTGTAACTCAACATGGGTATACCTCTAAAGATATTGAATCATAAAACTTCTTAACCAAAGATATTCTGAAGATATATTGTCACATTACATAGTTCTAAACAGATATCAGCAAAAGATCACCCTTCTTACTCAATCAATCAGTCAATCAGACTCAATCTCCTTATACAATTAGTTTAACTTCATATCTAATGAAGACATCATTGAAAAACAATAGTAAAACAACAACACTAATCAAATAGATTAGTCATTTCTGAACAACAAGCCCTTCCTCTGCATACGCTACTTGGAAGTGCCAAATCCGCGTGTGTATGTGCCTTCACTAAGGCTAACCTACATATAGATCTACAAATAATGACTTATAACTTCGTAGCTTTTCAAGACTTTAGATATACCCATATCATAACATTTAAAGGATAAAAGATGTGTTAGTACTCAAATCTAGCCTATCCATTATCATATCATATAATGATAAGTCATTTCAGGTCTCATGATCCTGATCGAACATTGTATCCAAGGGTGCACAAGATGTTTAGATCTATATCATAACCATAGCCCTTACAACACAAAATATACTTCAGATAGAAGTATTCATGAAAAACCATTTCACTTGCACATCTAGCCCTTTGATCTTCTCCTCCTTATATACTTAGAGCCTTTGTCAATACCATGAACTAAAACAACACTTAGAACGTATGGTATTCTTAGATGGGATCAAGTAACCATTATTCCACTCAATATTGTGGGCTAATACCATGGTATGGACTCTTGATATTCTTTAACCTCAATTTTCCATCGCATATGTGCTTTTCCTTCTATGAAACTGTGTGCATACATATAAGTGTATTTTATTCTATATGCCCACATGTATACACAACTTGGACTAGGTTACACAGCGTATACAACTTAAAACATTAATTTTCCTCAATTTCTTTATTTTGATCTGTAATCCTTTATCCCATCATCTTGTTCTTTTGTGCCATTAATCTGTTACCTCTGAATTGACCTGTTACAATGTGAGTTTCCATCATACATCACTTTGTCATTAATGAACTAACCTGTGGATACATCTAGTTATCATATATGTGAGTTTCCATCAAGGACAACACACCATAATTCCAACAATCTCCCCCTTTGGACTTGGTGGCAACCATATTGGGGTTAATCACTTCAAGTTGTAGAACTTGTTAGATATATCAAAAAACACCAAGATACTCGCCCCCTTTGACATCAAGGGAAAAGGGAAGACTAGGATATTCTCCCCCTTAGTACATGTTGAGATGCACTATATTGTCCTTGCTCCCCCTGAGCACATGTAGATTCTGCAGAAACATTTTTCACAAGCATAACATGACTCTATAAATCAACTATGTGAGTATGAACTTCCTATCATCAATGACTCATACATATCAATCACCCAGCTAAGTGGGAATACATCAAATGTTCATACATGACTAAAAATTACAACTATTACATCATCCTTCCCATGCATAGTGGGGGTAAAAATTACATCATGTGTTCAAAAGGAATCATCCATAATAGACTATGAAAGAAAGAGACATATTACTACACCATAGTTCTTTACATGACCTTTTCATCAAATGACATTAATAAGTGAGACCATAGCTGAATTCAGCAACCATGATGCCAACAATGCATAATATTTTGAAGGCTAATGCTCCCCCTGAACTTATGCTACCTGTGCATTGTCAACAAATCATTCATCAAGGCATATTTATCAATCAAATAAAAATCAATGAGAAAAGCATATCAACAAACTGTATCCATCAACATCAGACTAAACATACATGTCAGAAACTGATTTTGAGTCTGACCCACTATTTTTATGTCAGAAGAACACATACGCTACTATCGACATAGAAACTCACGTATATACGCGATTCTACTTCATGAAATATCTGTATAGAAAACAATCCTATGATTTTTTACATGTAGATTGAGCAAATTGGTTTTAACAACAAGAGGAGGTAGAAACAACTCCTAGCTTTTGTATGAGATATTCAAATGCTTCTCTGGGAAGAGGTTTGGTAAATATATCAACAACCTGATCTTTGGAGGGAGTATACTCTAATTTAACCTTTTGTTCAAGCACTTGTTCCCATAGAAAGTGGTACTTAATGGGTATGTGCTTGGTCTTAGAGTGCATAACAAGGTTTTTCGAAATACTAATCACACTTGTATTGTCGCCTCAGTTGGAGATAGGTAGATAACATTTAATTTTAATATCTTGTAATGTTTACATCATCTAGAAAAGTTGTGTGCAACAAGATGCAACAACCACATATTCTTTTTTCACTATAGATAAGGAAATCGAACTTTGTTTCTTGATGAACCAAGATACTAATCGTGATCCCATATAAAATGCACCTCCACTAGTGTTTTTTAGTCATCAAAATTCCCAGCCCAATCTGCATCTGTATATTCATGAAGGGTGAGATCTATATCTTTAGGATGCCATAGACAAAATTATTGAGTTCCTTGGAGATATTTGAATATTATCTTTACTGCCTGTAGATGTGATTCCTTTATATTGGCTTGGAATCTTCCAACAATTCCTACCGCATGCATGATATCTGGTCTGGTACCTATTAGATAAAGTAGACTTCCAATCATAGATCTATACTCTGGTTGATTCACTATAGGAGAATAATCATTAGAACTTAGACTACATCCTGTTACCATTGGAGTACATACTGGTTTGGAATCTTCCATTTCGTACTTCTTCAGAATCTACTTGAGATATTTAGTTTGTGAGAGAAAGATGCCATCTTTTGTTTGTTGCACTTGTAGACCAAGAAAATATA
>APFE031486906.1:29266-79159 GCA_000404065.3 Pinus taeda
TTTCTTCCTCTATATCATATTATTTAATACACGAAATAATCATTGTCTTCATTATCATCTTCTTTTGCTGATGTTACCTGTTTCAGATTTCTGCATGCTTCATCGATTACAACATCAATGCATTCAACAATTTTTCGAAGTCTCTTATTATAAAATTTGTATCCTTTACTTCTAGATGAATAACCAAGAAATATTCCTTCATCTACACTCGGTTCAAACTTACCAAGTTTTTCATTAGTGTTTTTGATGAAACATTTGCTTCCAAAAAATCTGAATTGTTTTACAGTGGGAAGCTTACCATACCAAAGTTCATATGGAGTTTGATCAATATTTACACATACATGAGTGTTGTTGAGAATATTTCCTTGTGTATGTACATCTTTCCCTAGAAGGTTGCAAAAGTTCCAGATTCATCTAGCATAGCCTGAGTCATTTGTTGAATTGTTCTATTCATTATTTCTGCCATGCCATTTTGTTGAGGAGTTCTGGCAACAGAGAACTGTCTCTTTATTCCATGTTGTTCAAAAAATTCAAAAGTTCATCTGATATGAATTCTCCTCCTTGATCTGATACATTTGATTTTTAGATCTAATTCATTTTCAACTGAAGCTTTGAAGACCTTAAACTTTTCAAATGCTTCATCTTTATGTCTTGGTAAACCAATCCAGCACATTCTAGAAAAATCATCAATGAATAAAATGTAGTATTCTTCTCCACGAGGTGACCTTTTCCTTGTTGGTCCACACAAATTAGTATGAATGAGTCCAAAAGACTTACTTGTTGATCCTTCTTTGGCACTGAATTGAGCTCTAGTTTTCTTACCGAATTGGCATGGTTTACAGATGGTACTTTCTGGGATGATGACATCTGGAAGATCACAAACAACCTTGAGCATGCATGATTTTCTTATTTGAGAAAAACTTAGACGCCCCAATCTTCCATGCCATAACCAGTTCTCTTCTATTTTTCTTAGATAACATTGTTCTTGACATCCTTCTAGCATAGATAGATTTCTTGGAGTTCTTTTACCTTTGATTATGGTCTTTCCTGTGTCAAGCTCACAAAGCACACATTCTTTTGATCGAAACACAACTTCATTTCCTTGATCACACATTTGACTAACACTCAATAAGTTATGTTTTAATCCATCAACATACATAACATTTCCAGCTTTAACCTTTTCTTTTAGATAAACAAAACCTTTACCCTTAATGACAGCTGGTGATTCATTTCCAAAAGAGACATTATTTTACTTTTCTAAAGCATTGTATGAAATAAGTTTATCTTTATTACCTGTCATGTGTTTTGAGCATCCGCTATCAATGTACCATTGATTTTCTTTTCCTTCTGCAAATAGAGCTATGCCACATCTTTCTGACTATAATTCCTTCTTTTTACATACCTTGGAGTTTGATGATGTTTCTCTTTTTGATATGTTGGCTGAAATTCACTCCTGCATTCAGATTCTTCATGACCAAAGTTATTGCAAAGTGAACATTCAATTTCATCTTCAAGAGGTGAAAATTTATTATAAGAGCTCTTCTTGATTCCTGCCATGCTCTTTTGTTTTCTTTATTCTCTATTCATGATAGTTTTGTAAGCAACACATTGAGCAGCCTTATGACCAAAGTTATGGCATGGAAAACATTGTCCATTAAAGAAGAAGTTTTTGTGACCACAAAATCTTTTGGTATTGTTCACCTTTTGGTTAGTGCTTCTATTAATGTTCACACTTGGAGTAAAATGAGCATGATTTACCTAGGGAGTACATTTAGGCTTTTACTGAGGATTGACGTATTGTTGACTAGATTTTGTTACATCAAGATAGCTTCTAGTGATGGTTGAAGACTTTTCTGGTTGGGATTTTTCTCCAGTGTATCCAAGACTAGTCTTTATAAGAGGAGAACATTAAACCTTGATAATTTCATCTAAGGTTTCTGATCCTTTAGCAAATATAAGATTCATAGTTGTTGTCTTCGCAAGTTCCTTTCTTAGACTTATTACTTCACACTCTAATTTTTCATTGTGCTTTTCCCTTTCCATGAGTTGATGTGTCAAAATGTCTATGACTATATTATTTTCTTCCAAGCAGATTTTGAGTTGAGTGATTTATTCAAGAAAATCTTCTTCTTCTAAGGCATCCATAAACTTATCATTTTCATAAGCCATGAGAAGTTTAATATCTTCATCAAATTCACCTTCATCACTATTAGATAGGCCTTCACTATCTTCATGAGTATAATAACTTCTTCTATTAACAAATTGTTTCCTATTACCTTTTATAGAATTCTTTCCTTTGTCATGGTTATCTTTATGAGGATGTTTAGCAGCATAATGACCAACTCTACCACAAGAAAAACATTTGAAGGGAAGCTTACCTCTAAATCTTTCAGAACCCAGTTAAAGTTTCTTCACAAATTTTACCTCATCTTCTTCTAATATATATCCTGATTCCTTGAGATCTTCCTTTTATTTTCCCTTTGTAGAGGCTTTGAAAGTGATTTCTCTGATTTTTGATGGACCTCCTTTCCTCATTTCAAAGGCAGTTAAAATTCCATGAAGTTTAACAACAGTAACAGATTGTAAATCCTGCCTCTCTTCAATGGCAAATACTCTTGACTCATATTTAGAAGATAGAGATCTCAAAATTTTCTCTAATATAGTAGCCTCCTTTATTTCTTCACCCAGATTCTTCATACGATTTACAATCTCATAGACTTGTAAATAGTAACTAGTAATACTTTCATCACTATGCATCTTGAGAGTTTCATATTGAATTCTAAGTGTTTGGAGTTTAGCACGTTTTACCTGGGAGTCTCCTTTGTTGCTCTGAATGATTTTGTCCCATATTTCTTTGGTTGTGTTGAACTGCATGACTTTGAAAAATTATGATTCTAATAGACTTCCCAATAATGCATTGACAACTTTGGAATTGGTTTCATATGATTTATGTTTTGCTTCATCTGTGGGGACTGTTGCTGGATATTGGTATCCTCCTTCTACAATTGCCCAAGTATCTGTTCCAAGTGAATGAAGATAGGCTCTAGTTCTTATCTTCCAATATGCTAAGTTATTTCTGTTGAAGAGTGGTGGTCTGATAGATGCCATTCCATCTTGATTACTCATCTTGAGAGATATTCCTTCAAGCAATCAAGCTTATTTTTAAGAACCTGCTCTGATACCAATTTGTTGGAAAATTACTTTGGGGGGGGGGGGGGGGGGTCGGGTGTGTGAATTAGTATTTAAACTTTCACAACAATAACTTTCTTTTTCAAACTGTATACGTGATTTTACAAAAGCCTAATAGTGTATGTCTGCGACTATAATGAATGAAACTAGTGTATAGATAATAAACTTGTAAAACACCTAATTCATTGTCTATTGAACTTAAATCATAGTGTGATGCATTTTCTAAGCATTAAACAAATGTAGTAAGAACATAATAAATCAGCACACATAAGAAGCACACATGAACACCAGGATTTTTTAGGTAGAAACCCAATGTGGGAAAAAAACCACCGTTGTTGTCGTCTCAGTCTTCAATCTTCTTATTATTAAAAGAGTTTACAAGGTTTTTACTAGTGCAGACCCTTTCCAGTATGCAAGCATCCACCTACTAAAGGCTACAACCTTAACTCATTTTCTAGCTGCTATTGGAATGGATCCCCAAACCCCTATCTCTTGTACTGGTTGATATGATTACCAGTACATAGGTGTCGGCCTACAAAAGGTACTACCTTCACTCATTCTCTAGGGACCACGTTTCATAAATTTTCAGACTGGATCCTCCTGATACACATCAATAACATTGAAGCTCAAAATCAGTCACCACTGCAATACAACCATCAAACACAACTACATTAACTAATCACTGAAACTCATCAAATCTAAAGAAAACATAATAAATCAATCTGAACAGTAAGATCATTGTCACCAAAACAAAGAGTTGAACCCAAAACACCACATGAACAACCAAAATCAACTGCAACCTCAAAAAATCATATGCCAAAATCTATACGCTACTTCAATGAGGACAACCTGCATGTATATTCCACTTTCTGTAACTCAACCTACGTATACCTCTAAAGATACTGAATCATAAAAATTCTTAACCAAAAACTGTACTAACTAAAGACATTCTAAATATCTATTATCATATTATAGAGTTCTAAATAGATAGAAGCAAAAGATCACCCTTCTTACGCGATCAATCAGTCAGTCAGACTCAATCTCCTTATACAATTAGTTTAACTTTAGATCTAATGAAGACATCATTGACAAACAAAAGTAAAACAGTAGCATTGATCAGATAGATTAGTCATTTCTGAACAATAAGCCCTTCCTATGCATATTCTACTTGGAAGTGCCGAATCCACGTGTGTACACGCCTTCACCATGGCTAACCTTCATATATATCTACAAATAATGACTTATAACTTCGCAGCTTTTCAAGACTTTAGATATACCCATATCATAGCATTTAAAGGATAAAACATATGTTGGCACTCAGATCTAGCCTATCCATTATCATATCATACAATGATAAGTCATTTCAGGTCTCATGATCTTGATCGAACATTGTATCCAAGGGTGCACAAGATGTTTTAGATCTATTTCATAACCATAACCCTTATAACACAAAATATACTTCAGATAGAAGTATTCACTAAAAAACCTTTCACTTGCACATCTAGCCCTTTGATCTTGTCCTCCTTATTTAATTAGAGCCTTCGTCAATACCATGAACCAAAACAACACTTAGAACCTATGATATTCTTAGATGGGATCAAGTAATAGTTATTCCACTCAATATTGTGGGCTAATACCATGGTATGGACCCTTGGTATTCTTTAACCTTAATTTTCCATCCCATACACGCTTTTCCTTTTGTGAAACTGCTTGCATACGTATACACATCTTTTATTTTGTATTCCCACATGTATACGCAACTTGGACTAGGTTACACAATGTATACAACTTAAAACATTCAATTTCCTCAATTTCTTGATTCTGATCTGTAATCATTTACTTTGTTACCTCTTAATTGAACTATTACAATGTGAGTTGCCATCATACATTGCTTTATCATTTCTGCACTAACCTGCGGATGCATCTGGTTATCATATATGTGAGTTACCATCAAGGAAAACACATGTACCATAATGCCAACAACCTTCTCAATTGATACATTTGGATTGAAATATATGACAATAATGCTAAGAGGATTTATATAGCAATTTTTATTTTTCACCTTAAAAATGTACATGTTATAAGACAACCAATCTATATATGAATCATCCTTATAATACCCTAGAACAAGATATTCATAATCTCAAGAATGAAGGTAATATCCTTTTAGTAGGAGACTTTAATCTTAGAACTAGAAGTAACTAATTTATTCTCCTAAGTAATGATTCCAACGTAATCCTCTTTCGCTAGATGAGGACCTTGATTTAGCTAGTAGATACAAAAGAAACTCTGAAGTCCTGACCTAGAATTTATTTAGTACTTATTTAGTCAAGATATATAGTTCTAAGACCTTATAATTTACAATGGCATAATAAAGTGGCCAAACTCCAATCGGTTGGCTTGTATTCATAAGCTTGGTAGTATTATCATATATTATGTGATATTTCATATCCTTGTTTCCAACCAAATTGTAAATTTTGACCTCTTAAATGACCATGAGTCTGACTTTGATCATAGAGCTTTAACCTTAACTCTAAAGTTTTCCATGCACAATAGTCACATGCAAGAGCACTTTGAGAGTAAAAGGCGCCTAGTTTTTGAAAAAAGAAAAAGAAATATATTGTTGAAGGATTTAATAGGGATATATACCTATTAACTTATAAAGATGACATTGACAACCTCTATAATAATTTTACTACAACCCTATAGGCTTCCATTAGCAAGTTCTTTACTGATTTGTTATATAAAAAGAATAATAAACTACCAATCCTTGGTATAATAATAACTGTAAAATTGTTAAAAGAGTGATTAGACATGCTCCTAATAAAACTTTAAAAGTTAATAAAATATATTTACAAGGCTCTTATTAAAAGGAATAAAAGGTACTATATCAATAGAAAGCAAGAGAAGTTACTACACCTCCCTAAATCTAATCCTAGAAAGATTGGATAAAATTTCTAATTCATAAAACTAAAGAAAATTATTTGATTCCATTGAAGAATTGGAATTCCTACCTTAAAGCCCTTTATGAATCCCTAATGCCATGGACACCATTAATGCCCATATAGAAGATGATATATTTTCTTTAGAAGACATTGAGTTTGCGATTAAGAAACTCACTTATGGAAAAGTTAAGTGTTGGGTGTGGAGCCTGATTATCTTATGTATTCAAAGGTATCAACGCATTGGACCCCAGTTTGTAATAGGGGCATCAACACCGCCTGTAAAATATTCGCTACAAGGGGGGTTCGGAGGGGGCGGTTGAAACATTTGGGAGTCCCCCCTGGCGGGGGGATCGAGGGTAGTGCCCCTGAAGCTAAAAATAAAAGTAAAATTTCCTTGTAAAATGTTGTAATTTCGTAGTCAATCTGGGCCATTCATTAGGCGGAGATCTGATGGTAGAAGTTATGTTTAATTTAGGGTTTTTTCCCAAGAAGGCAACCCCTCGCTATATATGAGGGAATTGTATTACGTCTATGTAGATATGTATTCTGAGTGAGGAAGAGAGAGGATATTGAGAGCGAAGAGGGAATTACAGCGGATCTATTGTAGGTTGTATCTCTTTAGTTTGCTGGATAATATAAAAGGAAGTACTGGCTGTTTCTCCGTGGACGTAGCCCAAACTGGGTTAACCACGTATATCTGTGTTCCTCTTGTTTTATGCTTTTCCTGTGTTTATATTTCTACAATATTTTATGTGTTCCATTACTCTGTAATATATAATTTTCTAACACTAAGCAGATTGAAGGCTACCAAGCTAAAAAAAATTAAAACTAGAGGGACTATCCTCATCCCTCACATACACAACCTCTTTAATTTGGTAATGAAGCAAGGATTCCCTAAGAATTCTATGCAGAGCCTCATTTTGTGTATCTTTAAAAGTGGGGATAAAAACATTCCCTCTAACTATGAGAAAATTATGATTAGCCACATTTTAGCCAAATTGTATGGAATTATTTTGCAAATGAAGATTAGCTTATGGATTGAAAGCTATGGTAAAAGAGATAAAGGCCAAGTTGGTTTTAGGAGATATCATTCAACTATCCAACATCTTATTAGTCCTAGGATCATTATAGAGGAATGTTGTGGTAATAAAACCAATCTCTTCTATTGTTGATGACTTTCAAAAATCTTTTGAAACTATTCTTAAGACAAAGCTACGGAAGAGGCTAGAATAGATAATTATTCCTCTTGAGTTTAGGGTTTTTATGATAAGGTTGCACAATAATTCTATTGTGAAGCTTAAGATCATTGAGGGTTGGATCGAAGAATTAAATAATTGCCATTTATCCTCTATCCTTCATATAAAATGACTAGCTAGAAAAGTATTTGGAAGATGTAAGTTGTGTTGGCCCCATGCTCACTTGCATAGTCGTAACTCTTCTCCTTTATGCTAACAATATTGTTCTTTTGGTGAGGAGCCATTACAATCTTTGCAAGTAACTAAGAATCCTACAAGATTTATGCTCCCAAATGGGTATTCTTAATAATATTAACAATACTTTTTTCATGATAGTTAAATCTAAAAATATCACACATGATATTTTCATATATGACAATAGATACTTGGAGGAATTTCCTTTACTAAATATCTTGGAATTGACATTCATCATAAGCTCACATTAGAGGAAATTTCAACCTAAAATTGCCCCTGAAATTTTCTTGTCATAATATGTAAATCAAACAAAATCTGTCAAATTTAAAAAGAGGTACATGTATATATTTTGGAGGGAAAAGAATAAAATTTATTTTTTTAATTGTATTTTTGGCTTATCTCCTTGTAGTTTTACTCAAATTTCAAGTGTAGACACTTGTTCGATGCAGAATTAAATTCCACCTCCACCAAGTACCTATTATGCATACTTTTGAGAAAACCCATAGTGGTAAAAATTGAAGATGCATTAAAAATGTGTGTCAAATCACACTTTTTTCATGTATCTTCAACTTTTATTAATGTTGATCTTCTAAAAAGTATGCATAACGGGTACTCATTGGATATGAAATTTAATTTTACATCCAACAAGTGTCTACACTTGAATTTTGAGTAAGTGTATAAGGCGATAAACTAAAAATAAAATTAAAGAAAAGTAGTTTTCTTCTTTTCCCTCCAAAATTCATAACTCTTATTTTATTATATTAACTATTATTTTATTATTTTTCCTTAGGAGGCCACTTTGAGGGTGAAACTTTTTTCTAATGATTGGAATTATAGCATTGAGAGAAGGATAAATGGAAAAGGGAAAGGTTATTGTGGGCTTGAAAATAATTGTAATTTAGAAAATCTTTGAATTTGGGATTAAAAAATATATTCTTGGAGACTCTCATCACTCCTGTTATTTTGTATGGATATGAGGTTTGAGGTTGTAGTATATCTAGAGTGTCATGGAGGAAGATTGAAAAAATCCAAAAGAAATTATAACCTACAATCTAAAGATTAAAAAAATACTCTCTACCCTATCATCCTAATTGAAGAAAGCATTTTCCCTATTGAAAGCATGATTTTGACTAGGTATCTTATTCATAAGAAGAAGTTATATAACATGGAATCCAAGAGGTTTCTTAAAATTGCTTCTAACTCTAGCCAAAACCCACACATTTGTCTCAATCAAGGATGACATAAGGATTGTAAGTATTAGCTAGACGATTGGGGGGTAAAGGAAGGGAACGTTTTGCAGAATAAGGATAATATTAAAAATATTATTACTTCAAAATATAAGGAAAAATTACAAGGTGATAAAGAGTTAGAAGGAGAAAGGAAACTAAGATATTATAAGGAGGTGATCAACCCCGATCTCAAAATCAAAATTATCTATCTACCTTGAGTAATGTTAAGAATAAAATGAACATTGCTAAGATAAGAACTAATTCTTATGAGCTTCATAGTGAAATTGGGAATTAAAGATTCTATCACCTTTTTTATGCTAACAGGGTTGAATATGAAAAGCACTTTCTCTTAGATTGTCCATCTTATACTCACTTTCAATATAATTTTCAAAATATGTGTAACACTACCAACCTTCTTTACCTTTTAAGTCAACTAAACGTTGGTGATATTGGAACACTTCTCTCAATATTTTTTGAGCATAAAATTAAAATTTCAAAGAATTCTAATTAATCTCTTATCTTCTTAAGGTATGGTAAACCATATAAGTCTTAGTGGATGTTAATAGTTGTCATCATCATATAGAAAATCTAAATACCAAATGTGGAAGTAGCTATTCAGACATTTATAACTCATAAAAGGTATCACCCGTTAAAAAATTAAGATATTATCCATCATGAAATAACGTTGTCCACTTTAAAAAAACATATTCTTTTTCCCAAATATTATCACCAAAAGAAGAAAAATGATGTGGACACCAAATTTAATACACTAATAAATATATATTAAATAAAATTATAAATCACAACATTTGTACAATATTGAATATAAATTTCACACTTGGAGATATGCTGTGACAATTCCTTCAAAAACAATTAGTAAATTGTGAATATTTTATTCTATAAATATATAATATTTTCTCAAAATAAAAGAAGAAAATGAACACCAACATATGTGTGTTGGTGTCATTATTCTTTTTTTGGAGAAATATTTGTTCTATTTTTAGAATAATTATTTCCAATTTACAAAAAAAAAAATTAGAAGAAATTTGTCAACAACATAATCTCCAAGTGTTGAAATATTCATATTCAGTATTGTACAAAAGTTGTGATTTATAATTTTATTTAATATATGAATTTCCCACTCTATTCACAAAAAGAAAAAATTGACACCAACTTTAGTAAAAAACAGTATATTTATAAATCACAACATTGGTAAAATAGTGTATTCTTTGTAATTTACAAAAATATATCCTCCACTAACCAAAAAAAAATAAAATGACACCAATTTTAAGATATATATATAATATATATATATTAAATATATATATATATAATATATATATATTAAAATTGGTGTCATTTATTTTTTTTGGTTAGTGGAGATATTTATATATAAATATTATATATATATATATAATATATATATATATATATAAACATTTGTAAAATAGTGTATTCCTTTAAAATGTACTAAAATATATTCTCTTTTTACAAAAAGAAGAAAAGGACATCAACTTTAACAAGTGCACTCTAGAAAATTTGCAAATTGTTATATGAAGTGGAAAAATTAATTTCCTACTAAGGTGCAAGGACTTGCATAAATTTTGGTGGGTAGTATTCCTACTTATTAAAGCGTTGAAGCTCACATAAACAACGGTAGGTAGTAAATCCTAGTAAGTATACTTATTTACATCTTGTTCCTATCCTATTTAGTTTTTATACAAATACTTGCTTAAATTATGGTGAATAGTAATTGATAGTAATTTATAGTAGGATGATACAATCTTTATTTCTTTGAGGCATGTGTATGGGATATTCCTATGTATTCCACCACCATCCCATGTTTGGGAATGAATGTGGAATGCACATTATATCCAACAAATATGAGGCCACGTGGAACTGGGGTTGTTTTCCTAGGAACTTTTATCGCTCCTTTTGTATTTTAACTTATAAACATGATGTTAATATTGTTAAAATGTGTAGCATGGGAGGTACTCCCACAACCCCAAGCGTACTAGGTTTGTGAGGAGTTGACGCACGAAAATGGAGCTTTGTGGGAAATGTACCCAAGTGGTGGGCTTTGTACCCAAATTTGTGGGCAAAAGACCCAAGGAGAAAATGATAGTTTATTCATGAAAGCATGAGGGGAATCCTTGAAGGGATAAGGGGCACCTGAGGATTAAATGATGTGGAAAAAGACCAAATGAAAGAATTTGTATCTCTTATGTTAGTGGGGTTTGATAATTTAAACTCAACTTCAAGTTGTCTTTGGCTAAAGGTCATGCATCTTGGTGAAATTTGAGGCCACCAAAGACACTATAGTATAGGTGAGATGAGGCTCATTTGTTCATCACCACAAGTGCAATTCATCAAGAGTAGAATTCACAAGAAGAACATAGACTTCAAAGGAGTTTAGTTAAAAAGGAGAGAAGGACCTATTTTGGTTTCTTGTCTTATGTAATGGCTAGTCAAGTTTGTGACGGTCTCTTTGTGGTATGTTATGGGCATATTTTTGTTATGTTTTTTTGGTAAACTTATGTGTCAAGGAAAATTTAAAATACTATGTTTGAAGGAGGGTAGAGATCCCTTTTTGTGGTGGAAGACTAGGATGAGGGTTGAGTCCCCTCAAGGAACAATGTAAAAGATTGCAAGTTTATGGAGGAGTTTATCACGTGTTTCTATGACTGAAGTAGCCACAAGGTCTGAGGTGGCCTCAGAAGTTTGTCATTTAGGACCAAGAATCTCATTCAAATTATTTCCCAAGACCGAGGATCCTAAGAAATTGTGCCAAGGTTCAAAAGGAGGTAGCTTTTAGTCTTGTGTTTGATGAATTGTTGGCGTGGAAAGGGTTGTTAACAAGGGTCTTGAACAACAATGTTTGTGTTCCCTAGTATTATGATATTGGTGTGTAATATCATTGTTAGGTGGCATCCACTTATATGCCCTAATTACTATCACTCATGATATGTTGAGTCATAGTTGTGCGGGGTGCCCTAAGTACTATTGCCTTGAAGAAACGAGAATATAGTTAGAAGGGTTATCCTTGTAGCCTATGATCATATAGTTTGAAGAAGCATAACTCTGATATAATGTGGTCTTGTGAAGACCCTAAGTGTAGAAGGCTTTGGAGAAGTAGAGGTCTTTGTGATCTAGGTGGCTCTAGAAAACCTTAAAAATCAAAGTGCTCAAAATTTTATGGAAATAGCATAACATTGTAGAGCTCAATGAGCTAATTCCAATGAGTTCGTATGTGGAATTTATGGGCAGTCAAAGTTTTGGTCAAACTAGAAAAATTTCAATGAAAAAGTGAACTTAGGGAACCACGTGGCACCCCCATAGGGTGCCACGTGGTAGCAAAGTCAACAGGAATGGTGGGAATCACATAGCTTATGTGGCATCCTAGTTAACAAACTAGGTGGACCCATAAGCAGGTGGTATGGTAGCACCACAAGTCAACACATAGCAAGTAGGTGGCAGAGGTGGCATAAGTTGTGGACCAATGAGAGCCTGCCACATGGAACTACATCGCAACTCAAATTAGGCCCAAGTGGCTTTGGAATGGTGTAACCTCCTTTTTTGTCTTATTCCCTTGGTTTGGGGAGTCATTACAATGTGTATATACTTTTACCATATATTATATAGTTTGAAAACTATATTAAAACCAAAATTAGGCTTTAAAACTATATTAAAACAAAATTTGGGAGTCTGTGGATTTTGAACCCAAAACCTCCCCAACAACAAGTAACTTAATATGGTTATGCCAACTATTCTTCCAACCACATACTTTGCATTATTCACCCTCACTCTATTATAAAATGACATTCGAATGATTCAAAGTGAACCATGGAGAATGCATGAGAGAGGAGGGCACACACAAGCTATTGCAGACATGAATCTCAAGAAGATTCTAGGAATATTCCAAAAGCATATATTAGGGAATATTCTCTAAATATTTCACGAAGAATCTCTGAGGAATCTAAATGATTCCTTGTGGGACCAAAATTGATAGTGGTAAAATGGGTTCAAATTTATACCCATTTTAACTAGAATTTGGCAAGGATTGTAATGGTGCAGCTAGATTTTGCATATGGAAAATGGAATTTAGGAGTCATGGTAGAAACTTTCCTTCATCATTAATTGGTGGGCACAAAGTTTGAGACAACAATGCACCCATCAAAAGTGGGTCATGCTTATAGTCAAAAGTCTCAGGAGGACGAGATGGATCTATTGGTGTTGTGATTGTTGCAATTTAAGTAGCCAAATTTCCAAGTCGCTCCTAGGAATGGAAGTATAATGATGTGTTTTTCCATGTACTTGTATTTATTTTTTATTAGATGAATGAAGCATCCTCCCCACAATAGATGTAGGGCCCAAAGACATATTCCCCACTAGAAAAACTTTATTATCAAACATTGCATGCATTGTCTTTATGGTATCCTTTATGTTTCGTCTTCTTTAAGTGTTTTCACATATGGCTTTTACATGCTTTTTCATGTAATTATGCTAACATCATAGAAGGAAAGATCTTGGATAATTCCAATAATGCAAAAAGTTTAGATCAAGTTTGGATAACAGATTTCATCCAATGTGGACTATGTCTCTAGGCCTTACTTCAATAGTGGGGAGGTCATTTCATTCAGCCCATCAAAAATAAATTCAAGTACATGAAAAAATAAATCATTATACCTCCATTCCTGAGAGTGACTTGAAATTTGGCTACTCACACTACAATCAAATAGACCATTAGCACTGCAAATAGCATCAGAATTCAGTGTTTTCAAGCATGTAAATTGGCATCAAGCAAAAACATAATATTTGGTGCAAGTAGGCATGTTCACATTGGCATCTTTACTTTTAATAAGAATAGTATCGTGAATAGTGTTGGAAATAGTGTCAGAAATAGTTTCTTCCATTCTTGATTCCATTGCTACATCCATTTGTACTTCTAGTTTTGCTCCCAATTTTGCTTCCCATTTTGCTTCTATCATGGCATCGAAAGTAGCTTCTTTTTTAGCTTCCTAATTAATGCCAAGTTTTACTTCCAATATGGAGTCGTTTGTTGCATCTAGATTTGATACCTTATGGCATATTCTTTAGCTTATAATATGGCTTCCATTAAAATGTCTTTTCTTACTTCTAATATTGCTTCCATTATTGCTTCTTGGTTTACTACCTAAATGGATTCTTTGTTTGCTTCTTTGGGAACGCCAAGTTTGGATTCTAATATTGCTTCCATTATTACTTCTTTGTTTTCTACCTAAATTGTTTTTGTTTTTGCTTCTCAAGTAATGTCATGTTTTGCTTCCATAATTACTTAATTTTTGGCTTCCTGAATTACTTCTTAGGGAAATTTTGGTATCCTATGCTTCTCAGGTAACACCAAACTTTGCTTCCAAGACTTCTTCTAGTGTGCTTCTACTTTGGTCTCCATTTTTTCTTCTTTTTTTTCTTCCAGAACTTCTTCCCTATTAGCCTCGTGGTTTGCTTCCTGTTTAGTGCCTAGGTTTGCTTCTTTTTTAAGTCCAGGGTTTGCTTCCTTTTAGTGTTGGGATTTGCTTCTAAATTAGCCTCCAATTTTTCCTCTTGTTAAACAACAAATTTATCTTCCTATTTATATCTAGTAATAGCTCCAAGTATTGCTTCCAATTTAGTGTCTAATTTTACTTCCATTTTACAGCCACATTCTGCTTCCATTTTAATAACTCATGATGCTTCCTTTATAGCTTCCATTTATTAATTTAATATTTTTTTATTTTAATTAAATTAGTTAAGTACAAAATACCTCTTAAATAACTTATATGATTATAGAGAATCATATTTCATTTGAAATATTTTATAGCATACCACTTATAAATATTTTTTAGGGAAATAGACGTCCATACAAACTAACAACATTTTTTTTAACTATAATCAGTATTTTTATATTATTAATAAACAAAATTGTTGGTCATGACTAGCTACACATAATGCAAGCCCAAAGTCACGTCATAGAGGTTTCTAGAGCGTAGCTCTTTTAGATTTCTTATAGTTACAAACCACACCACAACATTGGAATAAAATAACAAGATAATGTTTTTCAACTATAAGCTATATTTTTATATTATTAATAAACAAAATTGTTGGTCATTACCAGCTACACATAATGTAGGCCCAGATAATACATGTCCAAATGATATAAGTCAAAATGATACAACTCAATATGGTACTGTAGGTGAAAATGATACAGATGATAATAAACATGAAAAGAGGCATCATAACAATTTATCAACAATGATCCATCATGGATTCTATATGATGAATCTCACTGGATACTACCAATAGATTTCTCATCATCATCATCATGTCTACCATGATCATCAACATCATGATCATCATCACTATCGTCATCATTCTTGTCTACCTCAGTGTCCTCTCCATTTACCTCATCGCCTTTGTCTCAAATGTTTGAATCAGACCCAACATAATCTGGATCAATTTTAGGATCAACTGGATGCTCTAAAATACCTGTGTTCTGCAAGAAAAAAACTTTCAAAATGAAAATTTATTATTTATTTCATGCAATATTTAATATTTCTATTATATTTCTAATATTACAACATAGAGACTAGAAGCTTAGTTAATTCATTTACATTTCTATTTAAAAAATAAAAAATAAAAAAATTAGTTTAGTTATGTTTCTTTATGCCTAGACAAAGAGATGAAGAGGGTAGATACACAAAACAATACCCCCAGCCACTATAAGAAAAAAAAACTCCAACTTCTAATCCATTTGCAAGACAAGACATATCAAACTTTGAAAAGAGGATGCTAAATAATTTATTCATTGAAGGAGGGTATGCCACCACAAGGATCTTCTTAAATACTTGTCCACAATTTAGAATTCTCACTAGGGATTAGTTTTCATTTCAAAAGATAGAAAGGGAGACATACATCTATGAAGCCGATTCACAAAAGGACAACCTAGAAGATTTTTCTAGTAAACTTTGTAAGGAGGATAAAGAGTCATTGGCCATATCCGATGATGATCAAACATTAGAGCCATAGATTGAAGAATTTCTCTCATGTCTATCACAAAATTCCTTGTGCATTCATGGATGTAAAGAACAAATTTTAGAATAACTTTATACTATGACAACAAAGGAAATACAAGGAGACAAAGATCATATCAAAACTTGGTTCTAAAGAGTCACTAGGCCACCATACCACTCCATTTTTCGACATTTCTTGGCATCAAATTTGTATGAATAATTGATATCTCATGTCCAAGCATTCATTAAGGCATTTTTTTCAAACTTACATATGATTTTAATTATGATCTTGTTACACAAATGGATGCGTTGGAAATTATCTTATACTTGAGGGAATGTTTCCTTTTTCCAAATAGAATAGGATAGTATAGAGGAATAAATGAATAAATAAAATAAATTGCATAATAAAGTTAGTTCAATATTGCATGAATAAAACTCATTTTGAGAGGAATTTATGACAAAATGCAGTTGTGACAATCCTGTTTTGGAGGACCATATGGGCTCATTTTTAAAACCTGTTTCTGCACAAAGAATCCCTTGAAATCTATTTTCTAACCTCTTATGAATTTTTTTAATTTGCATCTGAAATAAGAAAAATATGGTCAAAATAATTACTAGGTCTCAAGCAAAAAATTCAAGAACAGAGTTAGTATAGCTATGATTTGAGGGTTTTAATGGACATATTTTTACAAGATATTTCTAAGGGAGATGTCCCTTAGAACCCGATTTCCATTTAAATTTGAATCACCTCAAACCGACATCATATGAAAATTTTATGCTCAAATTACTAACTACTTGTCATAAATTCTGCATTGTGACAATTCTACATATTCATTGTTCATTGGCATATTTCACATATCAAATCATATTCTTTTAAAAACCTATTTATAAGGGATAAATAAATTCAAGTCTATTTTAAGCCACAATTTGAATCATCCCAATTGGAGATCATATGAAAAATTTATGCCACATTTAGTAACTGCATGTCTTAAAACCAACAAGGTGAAACTATGGCTCCTAGGTTTGTTCATCAGTGGATTTGAGATATCAAATCAAGATATATTAAAAACATGTTTATATTTGAGGTAGTTACATGAGTCTAATTTAATCTCCAAGTGTAATCCCATCAAGTAAGGTGTTCCTAATTAGGTTTGACATGTAATTGAAACCCACTTTGAAAACTTGTTTCTACGGGATATAGCCCTATGAATCCACTTCAATCTAACTTTGGAATCACTTAAATTGGATATAAAATGAAGATTTTGTGAACAAAATACTTTTGGGAAATCTAGGTTGGCCACCACTTTTCAACAGGTAAACAAATGCATTTTTATTCATCTATCTTCTTTGGATTTGTTTATTTTAAGCATTGTTGCATTTATTTTACGTATTTATTAGAAGGAGAAAGACCAATCACCTTTCTTCTCCCATAATCTCACATTTTATTGCAGGCAATGCTTAGTTTTTATAGGTCTTAGGAAGTCCAAAGGATCAAATCTATGAACAAGTGATTTTCAAAGTCAAAGTTTTCGAAATTCATACATCAAAGTATGAAATATTCAAGTTAAGAAAAGTAGAATATCATCTGAAATTGAGTTCTAAATCGTTGAGGATTGTTACAAAAACCTCCAAGTGGATGACTGACAGATACTTGAAGATAAATTGAGATCAAGGCAAAATCCATGAAATGAATCGTCAAAACAAGAATTCAAGTTCAAAGTCAAAGTCACATCAACTATTGAAGAAACCTCTCAAAATCTATATTATTCATAATCTCATTCATCGACCATGCTCTATGCCATTTTCCTTCTTCCATGTTTCATAATCCATTCATGTTAAACTCTGAATTCATCCATTTCACTTTCCATCTATTTTCCTTCACAAGCTTACCATACAATTTTGTGTCTACCAAGCCTCCTTCTTAGCCATTAAAATAATAATAATAATAAATAAATAAAGTAAAAAAAAAAGGAGTTTAGTTGTGAAAACTAGGAAACTAGCACAACATAAACTTAGAATTCTCATAAAAAAACCAAGTTAAATTGGCTAGTGAAAATTCACAAAAAATGGGGTTACTTCATTTATAAAAGGAATTATCCTTACAAACTTGAGGAAAAGTCAACTCTTTAGTAGAGGGGAAGGTGTAAATAATTTTGAAGTTTTCTACTTACATCTATTTGCACCATATTTCATTATCAGAGGGACCTATTTTGAAGAGTACAATCACAAGAGGGACCTATTTTGAAGAAAACATCAACAATTGCAAGGACCTTGATTTCCGATCAGCCTTTGAAGACAGTCAAAGGAATTTCAAAGGGACTTGAAAAGATATCTTAACAACATCTTTGAAAAAGGGACCTATAGCCTACTTCAGCAATAAAATTTGAAATCTACAACTACAGAGGAACAAACAAACTCCAGCTGCTATAGAAATCATTACAGGAGTCATTTCAAAATCAGTAAGAAATTTAATTTTAAATGCATTACTTTTGAAAAAAATTGTCATTTTAAAGTAGTGATAATGTATTTATTTAATTATTTCATTTATCTCGTTTATTTGATTACCCTAGTTCATCCTCCACTTACTTACCCTTACTCTACTTATCCTACTCTTATCCTACTTACCATACTTATCCTACCTTTAAAACACCAATCATGAACCCAAAATTCTCCTTTGAAGGATGTTAAAACATTACAACATGGGCAAAAATAATTATTCAAAGAGAGGCAGCAAAATAGGGCACTATTATAAGAAAAATAGGGCACTCATTAGAAGGAACAAGGCACTCATTTTTAGAAGTATATAGAATTTTAAAACATAAGTGTAAGGTATGAAGAGTTATCTTGAAACATAAGATAAGGAATATTGACAATTCCATTTGGCAATATATAAGGAACACATAAGACATATGTTATGATATCAAAAGAGACATATACAAGACACATACAGGACCTTATGTTAAAGACATGATATCTCTTTGCTGACAGAAATTATGTGACACCACGGGATATAATTATTTGTTATTGACACCTAACATATAGTAAATTTGATGATGATAATTCATGATGTGAGACAGGTCATCAAGTCATATGAAATTCAAAAATGATTTTCAAAAGATGCCAAAGAAGGAGTTCTCAATGTTTTATAATGTCAAGACTATAGTGCCAAGTCAAATGAGTTTTAAAAATGATTGTTAAGTATAGTGTCGATCGTGTTAGTAAATGATGACAAAACTGGATTTTATTTATGTGAATGCTAGGAGAGCTATCACCTATGGAGAGAGCTTAATGTTATTTTGAAAACGTTGGAGAAGACAAGTTCTGAGAGTTGTTGAGCTATTGTTGAGCCGAGAGCTATTGTTGAGCCTGGTTGGAGTGGATTGATGATCATGGTGGGCCTTTGGAATAAGTTGAACTTGGCCCAAAATTGAAAACCTATACGCAGGATTAAATTGGGAGAAAATGTTGATTATGGATTACCTATGAATACGTTGAACTTGTGAATGCTCGAAACCAAGTGCACCGAAGTTGGATACAAACTTGTGGTGTAGCCATTGAAGCAGAAAATAACTCAAGGAGGATTTTATTTATGCGTATAAAGAGGTAAGCCTCATTTCTCTGCCAGAATAACAGAAATAATAATTTTTTTGTTGAAAATTTCCTGTCAAAATATCTACAATTTTGGTCATCGATTTTCAAGAGCATTGATTATAGAAATCGATATTTTGTTATCCTCTATTAAGTCAAATTTAAATGTGAGACCCTCTAAATCAAAAATTTTAAGGGTTCAATAAGGGATTTGGGAGGTATTTCAAACAAATTTTTCACATTACAGGATGTTGCAACTTCTCGTAATGGCTCCATGGTTTTTATATGTGCAGGACAACTAGGTGAAATCCGAAGAATATTGGGTAATCCTCAATGTACAAGGATGGTGAAACTCCAATTTTTCTCCTCAAAATATTCACAAAGGTGCTCGGTCAACGTTGGTCAAACTAGGCCAGTCATGTAGAAAATCCCCTATTTTAAGCATAAAATTTGGGCAATTTTTTATTTTAAGGGATTTCTCCCAAATTTTAGTGATAAGAGGGATGAATTTGACCTGTAGCCTTTATTTAATATTGTCATAAATGCATTTGAATATTTTTAGTTAATTTGTTACAAAAAATCTTGTATAAATAAGTGGAATTTGAAGGAGGAAGACATATATGTTGGAAATAACACTGAGAGGGGGGGTGAATCAGTATTAGCAAGTCAATAATTTTTTATTTCCATAATCAGATTCATATACGCTACTTTAGTTAATTAAACTTGTGTGTATACACAACTGTGTTTAAGGCAACTAGCGTATATCCTGTAGACATAAGATTCAGTTAATTCTTCATATGTTGATCTTTAATTAGTGCATCAGAACCATGTAAACAGTAACTAGGTGCAGTAAAAACAAAATAGACAATCACACACAAGAACACAAGATATAAGGTGGAAACCCAATGTGGGTGAAAACCACCTGTTGCACTCGTCTCTATCTTCCTTTTAAATTAGAAACTTCTTTTTACAATTTTTGTACTGGTGCAGTCTTATACCAGTACGCAAGCTTCTAGCTGCAGAAGGCTACAACCTTCTCTCGTTCTCCAGCTTCTCCTAGAAGGGAGCTACAACCCCCTAACTCTTGTACTAGCTGAAATGTTTACTAGTACGTAGGTGCCAGCCTACAGAAGGCTCCAACCTTCTCTTTTCTTCCACGGACCACATTTCATAAATTTTCATACTGGATCCATCAATAACATCATTCAAGCATCAAATATATCTGCATCAACCAATCTCCTTTGCACCAACCAAAATTGTGTACATACGTTGTTTTCTTAAGGCGAACCTGCGTACAGATCTTCAAATCAAATTTAAGATGTATACGTTGTTTTGATATGCAGAACCAGTGTGTATACACGCCTTTGCTAAAGTGAACCTGCGTACAGATCTGTAAATGATGATTTAAACTTTACAACAATTCCAGACATCAGTTACACCCAGATCATCATATTTACAAATTACAACATGCGTTAGTTATTCAGATAAAAGATCAAAACCACACAAAGATACTTCTATTCAAGCCTTAAGATCTTGACCCATCATTAGATCTTATCCTTCATCAAGCACTAAGGTTCATCCTTGATTCAGATCCAACTATGCACCATTACCCAATAACCTATATTCTGGATCTTGCTCTTCATAAGATATTCAATGCTTGAGTACTTTTTCCAAATGATCTTCTCCTCCTTTTATAGTCTTAAGCCTTACTCAATACCATGGACCAAAACCACTTAGAACCAATACCTTGGACCAAATACCTGGGGTCAACACTTCGGACAAGATACCTTGGACCAATATCATGGATCACAATACCATGGACCAAATACCACGGACCAAAACTAAGTTTTCCAACATGTACGCGCCTTTCCTTCCGTGAAAGTGCGTGTGTACGCCATACATGCCTTTTCGTCTACAAACCCGCGTGTACACGCAGCTTGGTCAATGGGGAACTTGCGTATACCTCTCTTTCTTCATTCTATGAGTCTAAACTGTGATTTGTCATCTGAGTGAGTTGCCATCAAGGACAACACCTGTGTCATAGTGTCAAATCTGTGTCATAATGCCAACAATCTCCCCGTTTGGACTTGATGGCAACCCCAAGTCATTCTCCCCCTTTGTCATCAAGGGTAAAGGGTTATGCTCCCCCAGAGTTCATGCGGATTTCTCTGATATGTTGAAGTGTTCTGATTGAGCTCCATGCTCCTCTTGAATATAAGCAAGGTCTGCAAAAAGATGTTCTAAAAGAAGAACATGACTCTATACATACATCATAAATGACATTCCTATCACCAATGACTCATACATACATCCATCGCCCAACCAAGTGGGGATATACCAAGTTTGACTCATCCACCCAACCAAGTGGGGATATACCAATTGTTTATACATGTCAAAACAATAACATTACATTATCCATCCCATGCATAATGGGGTAACAAAATAGGTCATTTCATGACCTTTACATTAAAAGATATACATGACATATATAACAGAAACCAAATATCTGAAACAAGACCATGATATTCATCAGCAACTAGCAGCATCTGTCAATCAACATCCAGACCAGAAACCATGTTCTCCCCCTGAACCTGTTCCACCTGAATCAAAAACAACTGTGTGAGTTCATACCAATATCTTCTAAGATAATGCCAACAATGTATTATTAGAAGTATATGCTCCACCTGAACCTGTGTCAAATGTTCACTGTCAGACCCATATGAGACTCCTTTCATCTTGGGTCTAGCCCACTTCTTTTCTTCAAATCAACATATACGTGGTTGTAACCACAGAAACTAGCGTATGTACATGACTACGCTTCAGGAAACTCACGTATAACCACTTTTCTCTGAAACAGAGAAGTTTTAACAGCAGGATGATGCATCAACTACTCCTAGCTTCTGTCTGAGATATTCAAATGTCTCTCTGGGCAGTGGTTTGGTGAATATATCAGCAACCTTTACTTTGGAGGGAACATACTCCAATTTGACCTTCTGTTCAAGCGCTTGTTCACATAGAAAATGATATTTGATGGGTATGTGCTTGGTCTTGGAATGCATGACTAGATTTTTTGAAATACTGATGGCACTTGTATTATCACATAGAATGGAAATGGGTGGAGTACATGTGATCTAAATATCTTGCAATGTTTGCATCATCCAAAGGAGTTGTGTGTAGCAAGATGCAGCAGCCACATATTCTACTTCAGCTGTAGATAATGTAATTGAACTTTTTTTCTTGTTGAACCAAGACACTAATCTGGAACCCATATAGAATGCACCACCACTGGTGCTTTTTCTGTCATCAACGCTTCCTGCCCAATCTGCATCTATATATGCATGAAGTGTAAGATCTGTATCTCTAGGATACCATAAACCAAAATTCTGTGTACCTTGAAGATATTTGAAAATCCTTTTGACTTCTTGAAGGTGTGATTCCTTTGGATTTTCTTGGAATCTTCCAACTATTCCTACTGCATGTATGATGTCCGGTCGGGTACCTGTTAGATAAAGTAGACTGCCAATCATGGATATGTAAGTTGGTTGACGTACTGCTGCTGATTCATCATTTGAGTTGAGACTGCATCCTGTTACCATTGGGGTACATACTGGTTTAGAATCTTCCATGTCATACTTTTTCAAGATCTGTTCGAGATATTTGGTTTATGACAGAAAAATACCATCTTTATGTTGTTGAACTTGTAGACCAAGAAAATGTGTAAGCTCACCAAGTAGGGACATTTCAAATTCTTGCTGCATTACCAAAGCAAAATTCCGACTCATGGCTTCTTCATTGCTACCAAAAATGATATCATCAACATACACAACAAGTATTAGCAATTTATTATTGTCAATATTTGTATATAGATTGCTATTAGCTTACCCTTTTGAAAAACCTTGTTGATGGAGATATTTGTCAAGACAGTAATACCAGGCCCTTGGAGCTTGTTTTAGACCATAGAGAGCTTTTCTGAGTCTGCATACAAGTTTTGCATCATTTCCAATAATGAACCCATCTGGTTGCTCAATATAGACTTCTTCTCTAAGTCTCCATTAAGAAATGCAGATTTTATATCCATTTGGTATACTTTGAATTTCTGAAAGCTAGAAAGAGCAAGGAACATTCTTACAGCTTCAAGTCTAGCAACAGGTGTAAAAGTTTCTTCAAAATCTATACCTTCTTTTTGAGCATATCCTTTACAAACAAGTCTGGCCTTGTTTCTAATAACTTCTCCATTTTCATTCAACTTGTTTTTGAATATCCATTTAGTTCCTATGATATTCTTATCATGACGTCTAGGAACTAATTCCCAAGTATTATTCTTTTCAATTTGCTCAAGTTCTTCATTTGTGGCTTTGACCCAACATTCATCTTTACATGATTCACTTACATTTTGAGGTTCGGTGGAGGATAGTAATGTTAGATAGCTTGAAGCTTCTGAAATAGTTCTTCTTGTCTACACGCCTGCCTCTTTCTGTCCCAAAATTTGAGTCTCTAGATGATTTTTCTGAACATACCTAGACGGAGTCTTTTGTTCTACCATTATCTCTTCTTCTAGTGCTTCATTGGTTTCTTCTTCAGAATTAGTCCGATTTGATGTGGAAGGATAATCCTCATCTTCTTCATGCTCTTCAGTTTTTATTTACCTTGGAGTTTTGCATGTTTCATCAACCACAACATCAATACTTTCAATAATTTTCCCAAGTCTTTTATTATAACATTTATATCCCTTACTTCAGGAACAGTAACCAAGGAGAATACCTTCACCTGCTCTGGGTTCAAACTTACCAAGTTTTTCATCAGTCCTTTTGATGTAACATTTGCTTCCAAAAATTTTGAAGTATTTTATAGTAGGAGTCTTACCATACCAAAGTTCATGAGGAGTTTGAGTGTTTTTTACCCGAATGTTTGTTTTGTTGAGAATAGTGATGGCAGCGAATGCAGCTTCACCCCAAAAGGTTACAGGAGTTCCAGATTCATCTAGCATAGCACGAGCCATTTGTTGAACAATTTCGTTCATCCTTTCTACCACTCCATTTTGCTGAGGAGTCCTTGCAATGGAGAATTCCTTTTTTATTCCATGTTCTTCACAAAAGTCAAATAATTCATCTGAGGTAAATTCCCCTCCTCGATCAGATCTAAGGCATTTGATTTTACGATCTAATTCATTCTCAACCAAAGCTTTGAAGGCTTTGAATTTTCAAATGCTTCATATTTATGCTTTAGAAGTCTTATCCAACACATTCTGGAAAAATCATCAATGAATAATATAAAGTATTCTTCTCCACGTGGTGAATTTTTCCTTGATGGACCACATAAATCAATATGAACAAGTTCAAGAGGCTTACTAGCTGATCATTCCTTTTTAGGGAAATGCAACATGGTTTGCTTACCAAATTGACATGATTTTCATATTGTATTTTTTGGAATGTTGATATCAGGAAGATCATGAACAACCTGGAATTTGTATGCTTTCCTTATTTGAGAGAAGCTTAGATGCCCCAATCTTATGTGCCATAGCCAATGTTCATCATTTTTGCTTAGATAGCATTGTTGTTGTCCTCCCTTGGGTATGTATAAGTTATTTGGAGTTCTTATACCTTTTATCACAGTTTCACCTGTATCAAGCTCACGAAAAACACATCCCTTTGATCAAAATACTACTTCATTTCCTTGATCACACATTTAACTGACACTCAACAGGTTATGCTTTAGACCATCAACATACATAACATTTCCAGCTTTAACCTTTTATTTTAAGAGAACAGAGCCTTTACCTTTTATGAAACTAGGAGTGTCATTTCCAAATGAGACCTTCTTTTCCTTTTCTAAGGCATTATATGGCTGAAGTTTTTCTTTGTCACCTGTCATGTGTTTTGAGCATCCACTGTCGATATGCCACTGATTTTCTTGTCCTTCTGCATACAAGGCTATACCACATCTTTCTGGTTGCGACTCTTTCTTTTTCCATATTTTGGGACTTAATGAAGTTTGCTCCTTCTGAGATGTTTGCCGAAATTTACTCCCGCATTCAAATTCTTCATGACCGAAGTTGTTGCAGATAAAGAATTCTATTTTATTTTCAAGAAGAGAAAAGTTATTGTAATTCCGTTTCATGATCCCTGTCACATTCCTTTGATTTTGTGCTTCTCTAGTCATGATGGTCTTGTAAGCAACACATTGAGTAGCTTTGTGTCCAAAGTTATGACATGAAAAACATTGGCCATTAAAGAAGTTCCTGCGATTATCAAATCTACTGACCTAGTGATTGTAGTTTCTATTGATATTCATTCTTGAAGTAGATTGAGTATGATTTACCTGAGGTTTGTTGTAGCTTCTGTTCATCTTTGAAGTAAATTGAGCCTGATTTACCTAGTGATCTTCTTTATGCCTTTGTTGACGATTGTAAAACTGTTCACTGCTCTTTGCTTCATCAAGATAGCTTTTAGTGGAGGTTGACAACTTCTGTGATTGAGATGCTTCTTGAGTATATCCAAGACCTATCTTTATCAGAGGAGAATGCTGCACTTTGATAATTTCATTTAATGTTTATGATCCTTTAGAAAATCTAAGATTGAGAGATTTTGTTTTCTCAATATCCTTTCTTAGACCCACAATTTCACATTCCAATTTTTCATTGTGTTTTTCTCTTTCAGCAAGTTGGAATGTCAAAGTATCTATAATCATATTCTTTTCTTCTAAACAAATTTTGAGTTTAGAGATTTCTTCATAAAGATCATCTTCATCTAAAGCATCCAAGAAATTATCATCTTCAAAAGCCATCAAAAGTCTATAGTCATTACTATTTTCATCTTCATCACTATTAGATAGACCATTGCTATCTTCATGCGTATAGTAGCTTTTCTTACTTACACTTTGTTTCCTATTCCATTTTTTTGATTCTTTACTTTTATCAAGCTTATCTTTATGAGTACATTTGGCAGCATAATGACCGACTCTTCCACAAGAAAAACATTTGAAATGTAGTTTACCTTTGAATCTTCCGGCACCCCGTTGAAGGTTTTTGACAAAGTTTGCTTCTTCCTCTCCTTCTGAAATATGTCCTGATTCATTGAGTTCTTCTCTTCCTGAAGCTTTAAATGCAGCTTCTCTCATATCTGATGGACCTCTTTTTCTCATCTCGAAAGCAGTTAAGATTCCTGGCAGTTGTGTCATAGTAATAGTCTGAATATCCTGCTTTTCTTCTATGGCAGATACTTTTGATTCAAACTTAGTAGACAAGGATCTTAAAACCTTTTCAACTAAAGTGACTTCTTTTATCTCTTCACTCAAATGCTTCATGCAATTAACAATATCATCTATACATAAGAAGTAACTAGCTATACTTTCATCATTGTGCATTTTGAGAGTTTCATATTGAATTCTGAGAGTTTGCAATTTTTCACGTTTTACCTGAGTGTCTCCTTCATAGCTTAGAATGATCTTGTCCCATATTTCTTTGGTGCATTTGAGCTACATAACTTTGACAAATTTTGATTGCGACAGACTCGCCAATAATGTATTGACAACCTTGGCATTGGTTTCATATTACTTTTTACCTACTGTATCTGTAGGAATTGCCGATGGAAATGTATATCCTCCTTCCACATTTTCCCAAACATCTGTTCCAAGAGATTGAGGATAGGCTGTGGTTCTTACCTTCCAATAAATGAAGTTGCTCCCATCAAATATTGGTGGTCTGATGGATCCCTCTTTTTCGTGGTTACTCATGATGATGGATCTTCCTTCAAGTGATCAAGCTTCTTCTGAAGGACCTGCTCTGATACCAATTGTTGGAAATAATACTGAGAGGGGGGGTGGATCAGTATTAGCAAGTCAATAATTTTTTATTTCCATAATCAGATTCATATACACTACTTCAGTCAAACTTGCGTGTATATGCAACTGTGTTTAAGGCAACTAGTGTATATCCTGTAGACTTAAGATTCAGTTAATTCTTCATATGTTGATCTTTAATCAGTGCATCAGAACCATATAAACAGTAACCAAGTGCAGTAAAAACATAACAGGCAATCACACACAAGAACACAAGATACAAGGTGGAAACCCAATGTGGGTGAAAACCACCTGCTACAATAGTCTCTATCTTCTTTTTAAATTAGAAACTTCTTTTTACAACTTTTTGTACTAGTGCAGTCTTATACCAGTACGCAGGCTTCTACCTGTAGAAGGCTACAACCTTCTCTCATTCTCCAACTTCTCCTGGAAGGGAGCTACCACCCCCTAGCTCTTGTACTAGCTGAAATGTTTACTAGTACGTAGGTGTCGGCCTACAGAAGGCTCCAACCTTCTCTTTTCTTCCAGGGACCACGTTTCATAAATTTTCAGACTGGATCCATCAATAACACCATTCAAACATCAAATATATCTGCATCAACCAATCTCATTTACACCAACCAAAACTGCATACATACGTTGTTTTCTCAAAGCGAACCTGCATACAGATATGCAAATCAAATTTAAGATGTATACATTGTTTTGATATGCAGAACTAGCGTGTATACATGCCTTTGCCAAAGTGAACTTGCATACAGATCTATAAATGATGATTTAAACTTTACAACAATTCCATACATCAATTATACCCAGATCATCATATTTACAAATTACAACATGCGCCAGTTATTCAAATAACAGATCAAAACCACACAAAGATACTTCTCTTCAAGCCTTAAGATCTTGACCCATCATTAGATCTTATCCTTCATCAAGCGCTAAGGTTCATCCTTGATTCAGATCCAACTATGCACCATTACCCAATAACTTGTATTCTAGAACTTGCTCTTCATAAGATATTCAATGCTTGAGTTGCCAAATGACCTTCTCCTCCTTTTATAGTCTTAAGCCTTACTCAATACCATGGACCAAAACCACTTAGAACCAATACCTTGGACCAAATACCTGGGGTCAACACTTCGGACAAGATACCTTGGACCAATACCATGGATCACAATACCATGGACCAAATAACACAGACCAAAACTAAGTTTTCCAACATGTATGTGCCTTTCCTTCTGTGAAAGTGTGTGTGTACGCCATACACGCCTTTTGGTCTGCGAACCCGTGTGTACATATGACTTGGTCAATGGGGAACCTGTGTATACCTCTCTTTCTTCATTCTATGAGTCTAAACTGTGATCTGTCATCTGAGTGAGTTTCCATCAAGGACAACACCTGTGTCATAGTGCCAAATCTGTGTCATAATGCCAACAATATATTATGCTATGTTAAGTTGATGAACTTGTGTTATTTAATAAAGTGAACTGATTCAGAGTTTCTTATACCTGTATTGTGCTTAATGGATGATTCTTAGTCTATTCTTCAAGTTATTTTAGCTGGTTTTCAACTTAAGTGTGCAAGCAAAGCATGGAGGGCCCCCATCACCAAGCATGTGCACTTGTTTTTAATTGTATTGTATGAGTTTTTAAGTTTGCTGCAATTTCATTTTGTTTATTTGTTATTTATTTATCATTTGACAGATCTCGCTACTGTTATGATTGATAAGAAATATTATGAATTGACCTCCTATAAAGGAGCTTGATATTCCTTTCACTTTCAATAGTTAAAATTGTCAAAATTGCTCATTTTGCTTATGTGTGATTGGATTGCTTCATTTTGGTTAATTAATTGTTTAATTGAAAGTAATTGATGATTGAAAGGTATTGATTTTTTCATTGGAATATTTTTTAATACATCTCCTGTAAGGGAGATTGAAGTATCCTTGATAATAATGCTAAAGATCTCAAGTTAGTTAAAGTGCTAATATTTTAGAATTAGTCTCTAAACCATAGATTTTGGTGTGCTTCTAAGTTTACAAATTCCGGATTGATAACAGATTTGATGATCTAATTTACACCCTTAAATTAGACTAACAATAGGCATTGAACCTAGACCTGTAGCAACAGTGGTGGTCATGTTTCTCTTTTGGAGAGTACTGTTGTGGGGAGAGGGGATATGGCTGACCCCTCCTAGTATATTGGAATAGATCTAAGGAAACTAGGTTCCTTGTTTACCCCTATTCTTTCTATACCAGGAGCAAGAAAACAACCTCAGTAAGGATGGAGGTTCTAGATCCATGGGGATAGAAGATGGACGGAGTAGCTTGAGGATTAGCCACAGTTTTTTGTTGTGGTGTAATAGTGCAATAATTTTTTTTATGTTTTGTCTTCTCTTCAATATTTGTCTCTTAGTGGCTTAGTCCCACAAAAAAACGAGGGTTCTAAATTTTGTAATGTTTAGCTTAAAAATTGTTCTAATGATTCATTGCAAAAGACATGATTTGAAAATTCTAGAAAGGTTCTCTAGTTTCTCTCTTCAAGGGCAGAGAACCTCAATGGGTGATGGGCGAAAACCCCCCAAGATTTTTTGCATATACTCTATGTATAATTCCATGTTAATATAATGTGAATATTTTCCAAAAAAAGATAACCCCCTCATGGGCATCAATCTTGTGGGGTAACAATGCTTATGGGCCTCAGTTCTTAGGTTTGTCATTGGCCTCTTTGGGCCTTCTTATATGCGATATGAGAAAATATTATGACAAAGATATGAAGGAAATATGTTGAACCCAATGACATAGATATCATGACAGACTGATGATTTTTATTCTGCATTGTTATTGCCAATGTTCTCTCTACATAATTTCCTATGATGATATGGGGTGAATGCAATGTGAAAATTTTGAAAATCTTTTAAAATGAAATTATATACATAAGAGACTTCTAGAAAATTAACAATGTTGGTACTCTATTAGTTAGTAAATTTATAACATTGTAAAATAGTAAAATAAAAAATCTACAATTTGAATCAATCATATTGGCCAAGAAATAAAGCATGGGCATGCATTTTAGTGAAGCAAGGCAATTTTGGTGTACTTCACACAAACGCATGCCCAACCTGAATGATTCAACTTGGAGAGTATTTCTTTACTAATAAGTAATGTTAATGCAATTAAATAATTTTAATATTTCACATGTATATTTTTTTGTTCAAGAATACTCCATATTGGATGGATTTCACAAGGTAAAAGGTAGGCTTTGTGTGCCTCAAATAAATGCACACCAAGACGTGTAATTAATTGGCAGTGATATAATGATCATTCCATCCTATGGGTCTATGAAATTGTACGTCAATATTATGGTGCAACAACACCCTAATGGGCCTCGGCCTTGTGGTGTAACAATGCCCTAATGGGCCTCAGTTCTTGGGTATGACAATGGCCTCTTTGGGCCTTATTATCTGTGATATGAGAAAATATTATGAAAAATATATGAAGGAGATATGTTGAACCCTATGATAGAGATATCATGATAAACCTAAGATTTTTTCGTTGCATTGTTATTGTTAATGTTCTCTCTACATAATTGCTTATGATGATATGGGGCGAATGCAATGTGAAAATGTTGAAAAAGTTTTAAAATGCAATTACCTATGACAAATGCTTTTAGCCCTAAGAAAATTAATAGGGTTACTACTCTAATAGTTAGCAAATATATAACAATTTAAAAGTGTGTAAAATAGTAAAATAAACAATCTACAATTTGAATCAATCAGATTGGCCAACAAATGAAGCTTGGGCATGCATTTTAGTGAAGCGAGGCCATTTTGGCCTACTTCACAAAAATGCATGCCCAACCTTAATTTCAATGCCAAATTGAATGATTCAACTTTGAGAGTATTTATTTACTGAAAGTAACATTAATCAAATTAAATATTTTTAATTTTTCACACATATATTTCCATTGTTCAAGAATAATACAAATTGCATGGATTTCATAGGTTAAATGGTAGGGTTTGTGTGCCTCAAATAAATGCACACCATGACCTGTAATTAATTGGCAATGATATAATGATCATTCCATCCTATGGGTCTGCAAAAGTGTACCTTAATATTGTGGTGTAACAACACCCTAATGGGCCTCAGTTTAATATTAATTAAATTTAATATTTTTTATTTTTCACATATATATTTCCATTGTTCAATAATAATCCAAATTTCAAGGATTCCATAGGTTAAAAGGAATGGCTTGTGTTCCTCAAATAAATGCACACCATGACCTGTAATTGATTAGCAGTGATATAATGATCATTCTGTCATTTGGGTCTGTGAAATTGTAGCTCAGCCTTGTGATGTAACAATGCCCTAATGGGCCTCAATTCTTGGATATGTCAATGGCCTCTTTGGGCCTTCTTTCCTGTGATATGAGAAAATATTATGACATAGTTATGAAGGAGATATGTTGAGCCCTATGACAGAGATATCATGATATACCTATGATTTTTTGTTGCATTTTTATTGCTAATATTCTCTTTGCATAATTTCTTATCATGATATGGGATGAATGCAATGTGAAAATGTTGAAAATATTTTAAAATATAATTATATGTAGGAAAGACTTCTAGCCCTAAGAAAATTAAAATTGTTACTACTCTACTATTTAGTAAATATATAATAGTGTAGAAGTGTGTAAAATAGTAACATAAAAAATCTACAATTTGAATCAATTAGATTGGCCAAGAAATGAAGCATGGGTGTGCATTTTAGTGAAGCGGGGCAATTTTGGCCTGCTTCACAAAAATGCACACCCAATCTTCATTTCAAAGCCAAATTGAATGATTAAACTTGGAGAGTACTTTTTAACTCATAAGTAACAATAATACAATTAAATATTTTTAGTCTTTCACATATATATTTATGTTGTTCAAGAATACTCCAAAGATCATGGATTTCATAAGGTAAAAGGAAGCGTTTGTGCACCTCAAATAAATGCACACCAGGACCTGTAATTAATTGGTAGTGATATAATGATCATTCCATCCTATGTGTCTACAAAATTGTACTTCAGTCTTGTTGTGTAACAACACCATAATGGGCGTCGGCCTTGTGGTGTAACAATGCCCTAATGGTGATCCGAATTGGATCCATGAAAATTATCAGAGTTCTATGACTGTATCAAATCATACAAACTTCAAAAACTTGAGAACAATGAGCTATCAAGAAGGACCTCTAGACAATGGCACTTTGTATCCAGCAAGGAACGACGAGGACCTCTGTCAAAGCGCGTTGACCGAGGCCCATGGAGATCGCACAATGGCACAAACTAGCAATTGGGAAATCCAGATCAGAAAATGGAGGCCATTTTTGATGCGCTAATCGTGCATCGCTAGGAAAAACCCCTCGAGAAGGAAAAGCCCCGAGCAATCGGTCACAAGGGAAAACTGAGAAACTATGGGAAAAGCGCTAAAACAATAGGCAGATCCTGCGCTCCAAAACCAGTGGTATATCAAAGGCGTTTCAAGTGGTAAGCGAGTTTGGCCGAAGACCCAGCGATCCCATTCATTGAATGACGCATGTTCGGCGGATGAGAGAGAAAACCGCTCTCATCGCAGGCTAACGTTCTAGCAAGTCAACTGCACGATAAGAGCGATAACCATAGGATCTGGAGGCCCCAGATCTAACAGCGTAGATTGCGCCCAATGGGAAACCGGATTTGGAGGGAGAATTAAGCTACAACATATGACAATTTGAAGTCTAAGTTGACCGCTGAGTTGGTCGATGGATCATTTCATAGAGTAACTGAAATACCGAACCATTTGAGGAAGAGTTGGCGGTCAGTTCGCGAAGGGACAAGTGGCCACCTCCCTGTGAGACATTACACAGTGGCGATGATGCAAAGGCAAGGAATTCCAGGTGGACAGGAGCAGGCAAACTGAAGAGATGGAAGAGGAAGCGAACAATCAAGGGACGGATTACCTTTAAGCCACGCACAGACAGAGAATAGATATAAGCGAAGGGAGAACAAGGAAACAGTGAGACAAAGAGACAGAACAGAGGGAAGCAAGAAGCAGAGAACAGAGAGCTGAGCTAACCTACAGAGCTAAGGCAGCATCAAGCGGACAGAAGGCTTGAGAGATTCAAGTAATCACTGAGAGGATATAATTCGGGAACTGAGTACCAAATCGGACTCATCCCATCAAGACCAGTTGAGGCCAAGACTTAGTAAGGGGGAGTTCGTGCACTCTAGTGGCTTGGGGAATCCAAGTACCACAAAGTTAAGCATCATCTGTTCTACGAGACTCAAATTGAGCTCCTCATTGTAAAAACTCTGCTTAAAGACGCAATAAGAAAAGGCCACCACTGAAAGCTGGACCAGAGACGTAGCCCAGGAGGATTGGGTGAACTCCTTATTAAATTGTTGTGTTTCTGTATTTTCTTACTGTGTTTCTCTTACTGTTTTCCAGTGTTTATGTATTTTGCAATCTTATCGATCCGTTGCCTAAGATAACATAGACACACACACTAGCATGAGTCTGCAATACCTTCATTCATTAATTAATTAACTGAGATCACTCCCAAGTGATTTTCAGATCAAGTGGTATCAGAGCTCTAGGTTGTTTAGGTTAGACAAGCTTGTGCTAGATTTACCTGGTGAATGCTAACTAGATCAAAGCTCAAATTAGGAGAAGGAAAGTTGGTCAGAGCTAATCCTGAAATTGGAAGAGTCTATGCTCAGAAGACAATGTCAGAGGAAGGTTCTGTGGGGCTAGACCCTCAATTCATAAATAGTTTCCTAGCCATAAGGTCCATGGTAGAGGAAATCTATAAGGACTTTAGAAAACATAAAGATGAAGATTCATCAGGCTCCAAACAAGACAAAGGAGAAGATGGGTCTCTCCTCCATGACCACTCAAAAGGCAAAGGGAAAGAAGAAAGCTTTCTCACACCTCCTAATAGCCCTGAACATAAAAAGAAGACATCTTTGATTAAACTAGATGTTAAATTTGATTTACCAATATATGATGGAGAGTTGAATGTAGAAAAGTTGGACAATTAGATCAAACAAATTGATGTTTACTGCAGAGTGCAGAGTATTCATTCAGACAAGAGCAAGATTTAGCTAGCTAGCTTACGCCTTGGAGGCACTGCCTTGGTTTGGTGGGAAGCCAGCACCCAAGCTTACATGAAGAGACATGGTAATACCATTTATATGTGGAGTGAATTTGTTTCTGAAATCAAAAAGCAGTTCTATCCACTGGCCTACATGCAGCAAGCCATGATGAGCTGGCAAACTTTTCGACAGTTGAAAGGGAAAAGTGTACAAGGATACACCCAAGAATTTAGAAAGAGAGCATTGATTCTAGGAATCTCATTAGACTCACATGAGACTCTGTTGAAGTACATTGGTGGTCTACACAGCAACATGAGGCACACTATCCTCATGTTTAATCCCACTAGTATAGATGAGGTATTTGTACAAGCTACTCAACTAGAAGCTAGAGGAAAGAATGGAAGTCCAGAAGTTGGGGGATCATCCCAACCCACTGCAAGCAAGAATAAGGAGAAAAGAAAATAGAAATGGAAAGCAAGGAAGGCCAACACTGCACAGAAAAGCAAGGCTTCATGCACTCAATGTAAGAAGGATGGGCATGATGATGAGCACTGTTGGATTCTACATCTGGAGCTAAGACCTAAGAACTTTGAGGGCAAGAAGAAGAAGACTGCTGCAGCCATTCAGAAAGATTTGGGGTCAGACTCAGGAGATGAAACAACCATTGCAGCCATAGGTATAAAAGGTAAGAATTCTGATGCATCTACTAGTAATTCTACACAATCTACCATTGATGAAGAAAATGAGAGAAAAATACATGAGCTTTTCCATATTCGAGTTATTTCCAAACATTAAAAGATTGATACTTTGTTTAATAGTGGCTCGCAAGTAAATTTAATTTCTGAAGCAATTGTTAAAAATTGGGATTACTGAATACACCTCACAAGAAACCATACCCATTAGGATGGTTAAATGATAAAGCACAACTACAAGTGACTAGACAATGCAAACTCAAGTTTTTTTTTGGGTCAGCATGTGTAGATGAGGTTGAGTTAGACATAATTCCTTTGGATATATGTGGAATTGTTTTAGGAATTCCTTACTTGTAAGGCAGAAAATCTATCTTCTATAGAGATGAGAACAAGTATCTACTCGTTAAAGATGGAATCGAATACTTTGTAAGATCTCATAAGCTCAAGAATAATTATACTCTCATAAACTCAGGGTAGATGAAACGAATGATAAATTCATGTAAACAATTTTTACTAATGGTTGTAAAGGAAAAGAAACCTAATAAAACCAATGTATTTGAGGGCTGTGATGCTAAACAGCAAGCTGATTTAGAAAAAGTTGTTTCAAAGTATGATATCTTGTTTCAAGAACCTAAAGGTTTGCCACCCAAAAAGGAAATAGTGCATGATATTATTTTGCAGCAAGATGCTCCATTGCCTAACATTGGAATGTACAAGTTGTACGCTTTAGAGAATTCAAAAATCAAGAAGCAGGTGCAGGAGTTGTTCGAGAAGGGGTTCATCAGACCTAGCACATCGCCATGTGGGTCACCAATCATTTTGGTGAGAAAGAAATATCGCTCGTGGAGAATGTGCATTGATTACAGAGCACTTAATAAGATAACAATCAAAATTCATTATCCTCTTCCTCGCATAGATGATCTATTGGATCAATTGAAAGAAGCTGTTTATTTTTCCAAGCTAGACTTGCATAGTGGATACCATTAGGTCAGAGTTGCAGAGTTGCAGAACAAGATGCATGGAAGGCTGCTTTCAAAACAAACCAGGGATTGTATGAGTGGCTGGTTATGCCTTTTGGCTTAACTAATGCTCCTGCTACTTTCATGAGAATAATGAATGATGTACTGAGACCTTTTCTTGATGATTTTGTTATTTTGTATTTGGATGACATTCCGATATTTAGAAAAACATGGGAAGAACATTTAAAGCACGTTAAGCAGACACTAGATGTTTTGAAAAGAGAAAAACTTTATGTTAAACTCTCAAAATGTGAATTTGGCAAAACATATTTGAATTATTTGGGACATATAGTAGGGGGTGTTGAATTGAAGATAGATCCCTCTAAGGTGGCAGTCATTGTAAACTGGCCTAAACCCAAATCTGCTACAGAAGTTAGGAGCTTCTTAGGAGCAGCACAATATTGGAGAAAGTTCATTTCTAACTTTTCCTTAATTGTAGCACCCTTACATGCTTTAACAGGATTGAACAAGGTGTTTCAGTGGGGAGGCAAACAGCAAAAACACCTTGAAAGAAAAGATTAGTACAGCACCCGTACTAGCATTGCCTGATCTTCAAAGACCATTTGAGATCCAAATGGATGCTAGTGACTATGCCATGGGAGCAGTGTTGACACAACACGGTAAACCCATATGCTATCATTCTGAGACATTTAATTCTAAAGTAGTTAACTATCCTACATATGATAAAGAATTATATGCATTAGTACATAGTGTGAAAAGGTGGAAACATTACTTAATGGGAAAAGAGACAATAATACATACTGATCATCAACCACTTCAATATCTACACTCCCAAAATAAGTTGCAGCAATCAAGACACTATAGATAGATGGGCTTTCTACAATAGTTTCATTTAGTCATTAGATATAAAAAGGGCATACATAATAAATTTGCAGATATGTTATCTTGACCCATTATAAATGCATCTACTATACTTAAGCATAATTCTGTGTTATATGAGAGCTACATTGCACAATATGCTCAAGATATAGACTTTAAATATGTATACGCAACTTTAATTCAAGGCAAATGAATAGAAGAATTGGATTATCATATAAAGGACCGACTCTTATATCATTGTGGGAAGTTATGCATTCCACAAACTGAAAGAGTAAAGATAATTCGAGAAGCACACGATTCTCTAATATCAGGTCACTTTGGGGTAAGTAAAACAGTTGCACAACTACAAAGATTCTGTTATTGGCCAAAAATGAATGAGACAGTTTCTAGATATGTAAGAGAGTGTACTATGTGTGCTAAGAGCAAGCCCAGCAATAGAAAACTAGGCTTGTACACTCCGTTACCAGTTCCTTCTCATCCTTAGGAAAGTGTTTCTATGGACTTTGTTGGAGGATTGCCTAAATCTAGGAAAGGTCATGATTATCTGTATGTTGTTGTGGATAGGTTCAGTAAAATGTGTATTTTGACACCTTGTAATAAACAAATTACAGTTGAACAAACTGTAAAACTATTCTTTCAACATGTATGGGTTCATTTTGGATTACCCACTTCCATTGAATCTGATCAAGACACTCGATTTGTGGGAAAGTTTTGGTCAAGTCTGTGGGAACTGATGGACACCAAAATGAAGAAAAGCATAGCTTTCCATCCACAAACCGATGGCCAGACAGAAGTAGTCAACAGGACAGTGATCCAGTTGCTCAGGGGATATTGCAGCAAGCATCCTAAGCTTTGGGATGAACATTTGTGTTATGTGCAGCATGCTTACAATAGAGCAAAACATTCTTCTACACAAAGATCTCCTTTTAAGACCTGTTTTGGTTTTACACCCAGGTCACCTTTGGATTTTGTCTTTGGTAAAGACACCACAATTGAGGGACAGTGATGTGAATAAGGCAACTAGGTTCATTGATCAAATCTAACAGATTCACCAAGTAGTACAGGAACATCTGGAAAAGAGACAGGCCAAATACAAGGCAAGGCATGACAAGCATCAGATGGAGCATAGTTTCCAAGTTGGTGACCAAGTCTGGTTGTATATCAACAAGGACAGGATGCAAGGGGAAGGTAAAAAGCTAAAGCCTATCAGGTATGGACCTTTCAAGATACTTGAGAAAATTGGTGAGAATGCTTTTCGCCTTGATCTACCAGCTTACATGCACATCTACTCAGTCGTGAATGCACATTGCTTGAGATTGTTTGAACCCTCACTAATTGAGGATCCTGAAGAGCAGAGTCCATTGCCTTCTATTGATGACCTGCTACCTGAATATCTTAATGAATTGCAGGAAGACACAGTTCTGGACAGGAAGGTGAGAACAACGCGCAGGGGAGATGTTGAGTACCTCAGAGTTGGGCTCAAGGGTTCAAAGCCAAGCAATGCAAAATGAATAGAGATTGGACAAGTGAGACAATTGTATCATCACTTAGTTGATGCTTGAAACCTAACTTTTGGTGGTCCAAAAGCTTTTTCAGTGGGAAGGCCGTTATCCGAATTGGATCCATGAAAATTATCAAAGTTCTATCACTGTATCGAATCATGACAGACTTCAAAAACTTGTGAACAATGAGCTATCAGGAAGGACCTAAGGACAATGGCAGTTTGTAGCCAGCAAGGAATGACGAGGACCTCGGTCAAAGCACGCTAACCGAGGCCCATGGAGATCGCGCAATGGCACAAAATAGAAATTGGGAAATCCAGATCAGAAAACAGAGGCCATTTTTGATGCGCTAAGTGCTAATCGCACATCACTGGGCAAAAATTCTCGAGAAGGAAAAGCCCCGAGCACTCGGTCACAAGGGAAAACTGAGAAACCGTGGGAAAAGCGATAAAGCAACAGGCGGGTCCCATGCTCCAAAACCGGCGGTATATCGGAGGCGTTTCGGGCAGTAAGCGGATTTGGCCGAAGACCCAACAATGCCATTCATTGAATGGCGCGTGTCCGGCGGATGAGAGAGAAAACCACTCTCATCGCTGGCTAATGTTCCAGCAAGTCAACTGCACAATAAGAGCGATAACCATAGGATCTGGAGGCCCCAGATCTAACGGCGAAGATTGCACCTGATGGGAAACAGGATTCGAAGGGAGAATTAAGCTACGACATATGATGATTTGAAGTCTAAGTTGACTGTTGAGTTGGTAGATGGATCATTTCACAGAGCAACTGAAATACCAAACTGTTTGAGGAAGAGCTGGCGCTCAGTTCACAAAGGAACAAGTGGCCACCTCCCAGTGAGACGTTACACAGTGGCGATGATGCAGAGGGAGGGAATTCCAAGCGGACAACAGTAGGCAAACCAAAGAGACGAAAGAGGAATCAAACAGTTAAGGGATGGATTGGCTTTAAGCCATGCACAGATAGAGAACATAGATAAGCGAAGGGAGAACAAGGAAAGAGTGAGACAGAGATACAGAACAGAGGGAAGCAAGAAGCAAAGAACAGAGAGCCGAGCTGACCTATAGAGAAAAGGCAGCATTGAGTGGACAGAAGGCTTGAGAGATTCAAGTAATCCCTGAGAGGATATCTGTTGGGAATTGAGTACCAAATCGGACTCATCCCATCAAGACTAGTTGAGGCCGAGACTTAGTAAGGGGGAGTCTATGCACTCTAGCGGCTTAGGGAATCCAAGTACCACCCTGCTAAGCATCATCTGTTCCATGAGACTCAACTTGAGCTCCTCATTGTAAAAAATCTACTTAAAGACACAATAAGAAAAGGCCACCACTGAAAGCTGAGCAGAGACGTAACCTAGGAGGATTGGGTGAACTCCTTACTAAATTGTTGTGTTTCTGTATTTGCTTACTGTGTTTCTCTTACTGTTTTCCAGTGTCTGTGTATTTTTCAATCTTATCGATCCGTTGCCTAAGATAACATAGACACACACACTAGCACATGAGTATGCAATACCTTCATTCATTAATTAATTAACTCAGATCACTCCCAAGTAATTTTCAGATCAAGTGGTATCAGAGCTCTAGGCTGTTTAGGTTAGACAAGCTTGTGCTGGATTTAGTTGTTGAATGCTAACTAGATCAAAGCTCAAATTAGGAGAAGGAGAGTTGGTCAGAGCTAATCCTGAAATTGGAAGAGTCTATCCTCAGAAGACAATGTCAGAGGAAGGTTCTGTGGGGCCAGACCCTCAATTCATAAATAGTTTCCTAGCTATAAGGTCCATGGTAGAGGAAATGTATAAGGACTTTAGAAAACATAAAGATGAAGACTCATCAGGCTCCAAACAAGACAAAGGAGAAGATGAGTCTCTCCTCTATGCCCACTAAAAAGACAAAGGGAAAGAAGAAAGCTTTCTCACACCTCCTAATAGCCCGGAACATAAAAGGAAGACATCTTTGATTAAACTAGATGTTAAATTTGATTTACAAATATATGATGGAGAGTTGAATGCAGAAAAGTTGGACAATTGGATCAGACAAATTGATGTTTATTGTAGAGTGCAGAGTATTGATTCAGACAAGAGCAAGATTCAGCTGGCCAGCCTACACCTTGGAGGCACTGCCTTGGTTTGGTGGGAAGGTAGGACCCAAACTGACATGAAGAGACATGGTAAGACCATTTCTATCTGGAGTGAATTTGTTTCTACAATCAAAAAGCAGTTCTATCGAGTGGCCTGCATGTAGCAAGCCATGATGAACTGGCAAACTCTTCGATAGTTGAAAGGGCAAAGTGTACAAGGATACACCCAAGAATTTAGAAAGAGAGCATTGATTCTAGGAATCTCATTAGACTCACCTGAGACTCTGTTGAAGTACATTGGTGGTCTACACAGCTACATGAGGCACACTATCCTCATGTTTAATCCCACTAGTATAGATGAGGTATTTGTACAAGCTACTCAACTAGAAGCTAGAGGAAAGAATGGAAGTCCAGAAGTTGGGGGATCATCCCAACCCATTGCAAGCAAGAATAAGGAGAAAATAAAATAGAAATGGAAAGCAAGTAAGGCCAACATTGCACAGAAAAGCAAGGCTTCATGCACTCACTGTAAGAAGGATGGGCGTGATGATGAGCACTGTTGGATTATGCATCCAGAGCTAATACCTAAGAAGTTTAAGGGCAAGAAGAATAAGATTGTTGAATCTATTCAGAAAGATTTGGGGTCGGACTCAGGAGATGAAACAACCATTGCAACCACAGGTATAAAAGGTAAGAATTCTAATGCATCTACTAGTAATTCTACACAATCTACCATTGATGAAGAAAATGAGAGAAAAAGACATGAGCTTTCCATATTCGAGTTATTTCCAAACATCAAAAGATTGATACTTTGTTTGACAGTGGCTCGCAAGTAAATTTAATTTCTGAAGCAATTGTAATGAAATTGGGATTACTGACTACACCTCACAAGAAACCGTACCCATTAGGATGGTTAAATGATAACGCACAACTACAAGTGACTAGACAATGCAAACTCAAGTTTTCTTTTGGGTCAGCATTTGTAGATGAGGTTGAGTTAGACATAACTCCTTAGGATATATGTGGAATTGTTTTAGGAAGTCTTTACTTGTATGATAGAAAAGCTATCTTCTATAGAGATGAGAACAAGTATCTACTCATTAAAGATGGAATCAAATATTATACTCTCATAAACTCAGGGCAGATGAAACGAATGATAAAGTCATGCAAACAATTTTTACTAATTGTTGTAAAGGAAAAGAAACCTGATGAAACCAATGTATTTGAGGGTTGTGATGCTAAACAGCAAGCTGATTTAGAAAAAGTTGTTTCAGAGTATGATATCTTGTTTCAAGAACCTAAAGGTCTGCCACCCAAAAAGGAAATAATGCATGATATTATTTTGCAACAAGATGCTCCATTGCTTAACATTGGAATGTACAAGTTGTCTGCTTTAGTGAATGCAGAAATCAAGAAGTAGGTGCAGGAGTTGCTCGAGAAGGGGTTCATCAGACCTAGCACATCGCCATGTGGGTCACCAATTATTTTGGTGAGAAAGAAAGATGGCTCATGGAGAATGTGCATTGATTACTGAGCACTGAATAAGATAACAATCAAAAATCGTTATCCCCTTCCTCGCATAGATGATCTATTGGATCAATTGAAAGAAGCTATTTATTTTTCCAAGCTAGACTTGCATAGTGGATACCATCAGGTCAGAGTTGCAGAACAAGATGCATGGAAGGCTGCTTTCAAAACAAAGAAGGGATTTTATGAGTGGTTGGTTATGCCTTTTGGCTTAACTAATGCTCCTGCTACTTTCATGAGAATAATGAATGATGTACTGAGACCTTTTCTTGATGATTTTGTTATTGTGTATCTGGATGAAATTTTGATATTTATCAAAACATGGGAAGAACATTTAAAGCATGTTAAGCAGACATTAGATGTTTTGAAAAGAGAAAAACTTTATGCTAAACTCTCAAAATGTGAATTTGGCAAAAAATCTTTGAATTATTTGGGACATATAGTAGGGGGTGGTGAATTGAAGATAGATCCCTCTAAGGTGGCAGTCATTGTAAAATGGCCTAAACCCAAATATGCTACAGAAGTTAGGAGCTTCTTAGGAGCAGCACAATATTGGAGAAAGTTCATTTCTAACTTTTCCTTAATTGTAGCTCCCTTACATGCTTTAACAGGATTGAACAAGGTGTTTCAGTGGGGAGGCAAACAGCAAAAACACCTTGAAACAAAAGATTAGTACAGCACCTGTACTAGCATTGCCTGATCTTCAAAGACCATTTGAGATCCAAACGGATGCCAATGACTATGCCATGGGAGCAGTGTTGACACAGTATGGTAAACCCATATTCTATCATTCTGAGACATTTAATTCTATAGTAGTTAACTATCCTACATATGATAAACAATTATATGCATTAGTACAGAGTGTTAAAAAGTGGAAACATTACTGAATGGGCAAAGAGATAGTAATACATACTGAACGTCAACCACTTCAATATCTACACTCCCAAACTAAGTTGTAGCAATCAAGACACTATAGATGGATGCATTTTCTACAACAGTTTCATTTAGTCATTAGATATAAAAAGGGCATACATAATAAAGTTGCAGATATGTTATCTAGACCCATTATAAATGCATATACTATACTCAAGCATAATTTTGTGTTACATGAGAACTACATTGAAGAATATGCTCAAGATATAGACTTTAAAGATGTATATGTGACTTTAATTCAAGGCAAACGAATAGAAGAATTGGATTATCATATAAAGGACTGACTCTTATACCATTGTGGGAAGTTATGTGTTCCACAAACTTAAAGAGTAAAGATAATTCAAGAAGCACACACTTCTCTTATATCAGGTCACTTTGGGGTAAGTAAAATAGTTGCACAGCTGCAAAGATTTTGTTATTGGCCAAAAATGAATGAGACAGTTTCTAGATATGTAAGAGGGTGTACTATGTGTGCTAAGAGCAAGCCCAGCAATAGAAAACTAGGCTTGTACACTCCGTTACTAGTTCCTTCTCATCCTTGGGAAAGTGTTTCTATGGACTTTGTTGGAGGACTACCTAAATCTAGGAAAGGTCATGATTATCTGTATGATATTGTGGATAGGTTCAGTAAAATGTGTATTTTGACACCTTGTAATAAACAAATTACCGCTGAACAAACTGCAAAATTGTTCTTTCAACATGTATGGGTTCATTTTGGATTACCCACTTCCATTGTATATGATCAAGACACCCGATTTGTGGGAAAGTTTTGGTCAAGTCTGTGGGAACTGGTGGACACTAAACTGAAGAAAAGCATAGCTTTCCATCCACAAACCGATGGCCAGATAGAAGTAGTCAACATGACAGTGATCTAGTTGCTCAGGGGATCTTGCAGCAAGCATCCTAAGCTTTGGGATGAACATTTGTGTTATGTGCAGCATGCTTAAAAAAAGAAAAACATTCTTCTACACAGAGATCTCCTTTTGAGACCTATTTTGGTTTTACACCCAGGTCACCTTTGGATTTTGTCTTTGGTAAAGACACCACAGTTGAGGGACACAATGATGTGGACAAGGCAACTACGTTCATTGAACAAATATAAGAGATTCACCAAGCAGTATAGGAACAGCTGGAAAAGAGCCAGGCCAAATACAAGGCAAGGCATGACAAGCATCAGATGGAGCATAGTTTCCAAGTTGGGGAGCAAGTTTGGCAGTCTATCAATAAGGACAGGATGCAAGGGGAAGGTAAAAAGCTAAAGCCTATTAGGTATGGACCTTTCAAGATACTTGAGAAAATTGGTGAGAATTCTTTTCGCCTTGATCTACCAACTTACATGCACATCTACTCAGTCGTGAATGTAGATTGGTTTAAATTGTTTGAACCCTCACTAATTGAGGATCCCGAAGAGCAGAGTCCATTGCCTTCTATTGATGACCTGCTACCTGAATATCTTAATGAATTGCAGGAAGACACAGTTCTGGATAGGAAGGTGAGAATGACGCGCAGGAGAGATGTTGAGTACCTCAGAGTTGGGCTCAAGGGTTCAAAGCCAAGTAGTGCAAAATGAATAGAGATTGGACAAGTGAGACAGTTGTATCCTCACTTAGTTGATGCTTGAAACCTAACTTTTGGTGGTCCAAAAGCTTTTTCAGTGGGAAGGTCGTGATCTAAATTGGATCCATGAAAATTATTAGAGTTCTATGACTGTATCAAATCATGACAGACTTCAAAAACTTGTGAACAATGAGCTATCAGGAAGGACCTCTGGACAATAGCAGTTTGTAGCTAGCAAGGAACGATGAGGACCTCGGTCAAAGTGCGTTGACCGAGGCCCATGGATACTGCGCAATGGCGCAAACTAGAAATTGGGAAATCCAGATCAGAAAACGGAGGCCATTTCTGATGCGCTAAGTGTTAATCGTGCATCACTAGGCAAAACCCCTCGAGAAAGAAAATCCCCGAGTGCTCAGTCACAAGGGAAAACCGAGAAACCGTGGGAAAAGCGCTAAAGCAATAGGTGGGTCCTGCACTCCAAAACCGGTGGTATATCGGAGGTGTTTCAAGCGGTAAGCGGGTTTGGCCGAAGACCCAATGATGCCATTCATTGAATGATGCATGTCCGGCGGATGAGAGAGAAAACCACTCTCATCGCGGGCTAATGTTCGAGCAAGTCAACCGCGTAATAAGAGTGATAACCATAGGATCTGGAGGCCCCAGATCTAACGGCGGAGATTGCACCCGATGGGAAACAGGATTCGGAGGGAGAATTAAGCTACAGCATATGATGATTTGAAGTCTGAGTTGATCGCTGAGTTGGCGGATGGATCATTTCACAGAGTAACCGAAATACCGAACCGTTTGAGGAAGAGCTAGCACTCAGTTCACGAAGGGACAAGTGGCCACCTCCCTATGAGACGTTACACAGTGGCGATGACGCAGAGGCAGGGAATTCCAAGCGGACAGCAGAAGGCAAATCAAAGAGATTGAAGAGGAAGCAAACAGTCAAGGGACAGATTGGCTTTAAGCCACTCACAGACAGAGAATAGAGATAACCGAAGGGAGAACAAGGAAATAGTGAGATAGAGATACAGAACAGAGGGAAGCAAGAAGCAGAGAACAGAGAGCCAAGCTGACCTACAGAGAAAAGGCAGCATTGAGTGGACAGAAGGCTTGAGAGATTCAAGTAATCCCTGAGAGGATATCTATCGGGAACTGAGTACCAAATCGGACTCATCCCATCAAGACCAGTTGAGGCCGAGACTTAGTAAGGGGGACTCTATGCACTCTAGTGGCTTGGGGAATCCAAGTACCACCCTGCTAAGCATCATCTATTCTAGGAGACTCAAATTGAGCTCCTCATTGTAAAAACTCTACTTAAAGACACAATAAGAAAAGGCCACCACTGAAAGCTGGACCAGAGACATAGCCCAGGAGGATTGGGTGAACTCCTTATTAAATTGTTGTGTTTTTGTATTTGCTTACTATGTTTCTCTTACTGTTTTCCAGTGTCTGTGTATTTTGCAATCTTATCGATCCGTTTCCTAAGATAACATAGACACACACACTAACACATGAGTCTGCAATACCTTCATTCATTAATTAATTAACTGAGATCACTCCCAAGTGATTTTCATATTAAGTGGTATTAGAGCTCTAGGCTGTTTAGGTTAGACAAGCTTGTGCTGGATTTAGCTATTGAATGCTAACTCGATCAAAGCTTAAATTAGGAGAAGGAGAGTTGGTCAGAGCTAATCCTAAAATTGGAAGAGTCTATCCTCAGAAGACAATGTCAGAGGAAGGTTTTGTGGGGCCAGACTCTCAATTCATAAATAGTTTCCTAGCCATAAGGTCCATGGTAGAGGAAATGTATAAGGACTTTAGAAAACATAAAGATGAAGATTCATCAGGCTCCAAACAAGACAAAGGAGTGTTAGGACTCCATATTGTCTACTGTTAACCTCATATTTTGTTATGATATTACCCTTTTTAGCCCATAAATAGAAACCCTTGATATCATTTTTGACCTCATCATTCCAAGGTATGAAGTAACTCTCCTCATTTGCTATATGTTTAATTATTCAACACATATTCATGTTATCTTTACAATTAATCTTTGGAAATTGGCTAAGTCGCTGACAATTGATTGGAACTGTTCAAAGTCCACAAAATCGTAATTCACAGTTGTTGCAACACCAGAAACAGCAACTGTGCAGTTGCTGCAACACCAGAAACAACAACTGACTAAAGCAGGAAAAGTCTTAATTTGCAAAGTATGAAACAGTAACCGTCTGAAGCTGGCAGAACTATACTTGGCCGATGATGATATAGCATGATCAACCAAATTTAGTCGCAGATGCGGGGACACCAGGAACAGCATGAAGAGCTTTAAGGAACAGTTGAGATTTACCAAATCAACAACAACAGCGGAATAGCCAAGGATAGCACAAGGACCCCGAGGAGATAGACGAAGACTACCAGTTTTGCAACAACGGAAGGATCCAATTAAACAAAAGGCGACAAAGATATACATTGTTGTAACAATACGCTGTAACAGGAATTAATTTCCTATTTTTGTACAGAAGAATCAAACTGAATGAATAATGACAATCTATTGTAATAGATGTCTCCTCTATAAAGAGGAGACATCTACAGTTGAAAGCTAGCAAGTTATAATAGGAGTATTGTAGTGCAGAGAGTGGAGAACCTCTGTTGTAATTGAACTTTTTGGCAGATGAATAAAGCACTGTTCTGAGCATTTTAATTTATCATCTGTATTCAGGGGAATCTTGTGAGAGGGACAGGGCCCACCTTCTTCACAAGATTCATCCATTTCTTTCCTGTTAAGTGTGTGTGTGTGATTTCTGTACATTTTTAGTCTTGCTTCTGATATTCCCTTTTTGCTGATACGTTGTTCCATTGATCGATTGGCACTGTGAGAAGTGTGTCACCAGTGATTAGGATTTTCCAGTGTGTATTGGCGACTGGTCACAGAGGCAGGTGTTGAACATCCTTATTCTGAGAACAGGGTCCTGGTCCTCTGTTACAAACGGCCATCATTTTTTTCTACAGATTTGTTATCATTAATTAATTTCACTTCATTTCTACAATAGTTTATGACTGCTATAACACGGAGTAAGAGTTTGATAGGAAGTAGATCTGTTTGTACTACAACCTTTAATGCTTTTAGAATTAAGTGCATATAGTACGCGGTCACCTTTGAAACAAAAGGACTTTCCCGGGTTGACAATTTAATGTGGTACTCGACTGTTTAATTAATAAACAATTCGAGCAGCCAAAATTTTGGCACCGTTGCCGGGAAGGCGACTAAAGGATTTTAAAGGCATTAATGATTTTCCTTTAGAATAACAGGTGCATGAGAGGACGCAAGAAGGCTAACTTCACAGGTGGTAAGGGCACAGGAGGAGGAAGAAAAAATTTCATTGACGAGATCATTTCAAAGGCCGAGACATCCCAGAGAACAAGTTCTCAAAGACCTCAGATCCAGTATTCCTCCCAAACAGATCATCAGATGGAGGAAGTACTAGGACCTGAAAGGAAGCTGGAAACACCAGAGCACATTGAGGAACTAGTAGAAGAACCTGAAGAAACAGAAGATACTGAAGACAGAGCAAGCGATTCGGGGAAAAGAACAATGGAGGATAACAGAGCAGAAGGAAGGGGGGAAAATTCACTCTCCACCCTGGAATTTCCTATTGGGGATCTTCCAAGGGGAGCAATCCCTATGAAGAATATTCCACCTGCAGCATTGCCTAATTTTCATGGATTATCCTATGAAGATCCTGATGAGTTCCTCTTTGAATTTGATATACTATGTAGGAGTTATGATTATGTAACTCCTGCTCAGAAGTTAAAACTGTTTCCAGCAACACTGAAAGGGAACGCGTTAAGATGGTTTATGAGCTTAGGGGCTCAGGTAATCACTACATGGGATCAGATGAAAGAAATTTTTCTGACTAAATATCAGGATTACTGTTGAACAAGAGAAAGAAAGGAAGAATTGTTTAAAATGGTTCAGAAAGAGGACGAGAATCTAGAGGACTTTGTAGAGAGACTGTAGTATAATTTGCAGCGATCAGATTATCTGACTATGAGTAAGGATATTCTGAAGACAATACTGCTAAAAGGAGTACGAGATGACTGCCTGGATATGCTAAACATGCTTGGAAAAGGGTATATTTTCAAAGAACCATTTGATGAGATTATCAACCTCTGTATGAGGTGTTCCAGAGGAGCAGCAAGCAGATCTAAAAGCAGGGATAGTACATACTCAAGAGTCCAGAAATCAGCAAGTGGAGGAGCAACACGAGACGAAATAGGTAATCTGCTTGAAGAATTTAAAACTGAAATGTTAAGCTCTTTTGCTTCACAAATTGATGCTCTGCAGGTTAAAAAGAAACAGGCAGAAGCATATGCTTCTCTAGCTATTTTTTGCTCCAAATGCAGAGGGAAGCACCCACTGAGGGAATGCCCATTGGATAATGTACCAATTTGTACCATTTTTTAAAAGGATCATGAGACTCAACAATGCCCTTCTTTGCCAGGAATAAAGGCAGCACTGCAATCAACTGAAGAAGAAGTTGAAGCAGTGTACCTGATGACACAGAGGAGGCAATGGCCACAAAGACAAGGTATGAGTTCTAACACATCATTTAGTCGTTGGAATAATCAGTTTCCTTTTCAAACTTTCCCACCCTTGAATCAAATGCAATACCCACCCTTTAATCCGATGCAATTTCCTATGCAGCAACCAAATCCTCCTTTTACTGACCCTACTATGTGGAATCCTTGGAATTTTCAACAACCTTATTTCAATCAATGGAATCCAAATTGGGTAGCCCAGCAAATTCCATTTCCTCAACACCAGCAATCTCTTTCCTTACCATCTAATGCCTCGCAGAATAACCAATCAATCAAACCCCAACTGCCTGTGCAACCTAATCCCAACCCAAACAAAAATAAAGCCTTGCAGGTAATCAATATTCAGAGTCAACATGTCTCCCCTATGCAATGTAATGACATCCATTTACGCTCTGGGAGGATAGTTGAACCCATCATAGATGACATTACTGACTCTGAAAAAGAGGAAACTAGAAAGGAAAAGTCATCTAACAGCAATGCTGAAACGATTGAATCATCTTCTAACAAGACTGCCCAAACAGCAGAGCCACCCTTTCCTGAACGATTGGCTCTTACTAAATTGAGCCACCAACTTTTAACCTTTTAGGAGAACTGCAGAATTTATATGTCAAAATCCCATTATTGCAAGCACTAAGAGATGTCCCTATCTATGCCAGAACTGTTAGGGATATTTGTATTAAAAAGCCTGGAAGAAAAGCCAAGGAATCCCTCACAGTTCATGTGATGGGAGAACTGACTGCTTTGATGACAGAAAAAGACCCCCTGTGAAATATGGTGACCCTGGTCACCCTACAGTAACAGTTCAGGTC
>APFE031486906.1:82440-95390 GCA_000404065.3 Pinus taeda
TATTAAGCATAAAATGACCACACCTTATCACCCCCAGTCAAATGGGTAGGTGGAAAGCACCAACAAAGTCATAGAAGCTATTCTGACAAAAACAATAAAGGAAAACAGGAGGGACTGGTTTCAAAAGTTACCTAAAGCACTATGGGCTTATAGAACCACTTGGAGGAATACCACGGGCTTTTCACCCTATGAGTTAGTTTTGGTAAAAATGTTGTTTTCCCTTTGGAGTTTGAAATCAAAACTTTAAGAACTGCTTTAGCTGTTAACCTTGATTTGACTGATGCACAGACAGCCAGGTTGCAGCAGCTCCAGGAGCTAGACGAGAAAAGATTGGATGTCATCCATCAAACAACCATGATTCAACAACAAAGAACCAGATTGCATGACAAAACTATTAAGCAAAAGCAGTTCCAGAAAGGTAACTGGGCTTTACTGTATGACTCCCGTTTCGAGAATTTCCAAGGTAAATTAAGAACAAGGTGGCTAGGACCTTATGAAATAGATGTTGTTTTTCCAAACGGAACAGTCAGACTCTTAACGATTGATGATAATAGAACACCGTTATTACTGAATGGGTACCAACTCCATCCATATCAGCGGCCTGTTTCTAAAGAGGATTTCAAAGCTACCTGCATGGCAGAATTACATTATGTTTTTTTGGAGGAACCTGCTGCCCCTCAAGGCACTTAAATTTCTGTTCATTTATTTATTTTTAGATTAGATTTCTTAACTAATAATCCCTGCCAAGGGTTTCCATGTTACAATTAATTGTTTTGCAGATCTTACTTTTAGAGGATGGCTGAGAATAAAAATTCTAAAAGAATCACTTTGCAGCTTGGGAACGTTTTTCGGACCATAAATTAAGTTTTACATCATTTCTTGTTGCTGCAACACCATTCCCTGTTGCTGCAACACCCTTTCCCGTTGCTGCAACACCACTTCCCGTTGTTGCAACACCATTTCCTGTTAATGCAATATCATTTCTCCATTGCCGCAACACCACTTTCCGTCAATATGACACCATTTCCCCATTGCTGCAACACCACTTTCCGTCAATATGATACCATTTCCCCGTTGCTGCAACACCACTTTCCGTCAATACGACATCATTTCTCCAATGCCGCAACACCACTTCCCGCGGCTGCAGCACGAGCTTATGTTCCGGCAACATCACTTTTCAATACTGCAATACCAGTTCCAGCACTTAATGAATTGTCATCCTGATGGAACATACTGTGCTTCATTAAAGGGACCAGCCAGGCACTCTAATAATTACACGTCGTCACTACTACTTCCTGTCAGATCGCTTGTGTTTTCACGATTGAAAACCCATTGAAATTATGATTAAGTCAGCAAAAGACAAGATAAGACTTTTTGCGTGCGATTAAAGGTAAAAGTAAAGGTACGCATGTTTAAGTGTGAATATTAAATTATAGTTAATGCGGAGATGTGATATGACTGCCGAAATCATTATACTGCCAATTAGATCATTCAGCCGTAGATTTGGGGGGATTACCAAAATATCGTAATTATTCCATAACATGTCAATCGCCGCCACCCTCACTCCTCGCAGTAATATCTAAAACTCACCTCGCCGTGGCATATCCTCATTTGTAACGGTTTGCTCTATCTCAAACTTGGTAACTAGGCTCTGCATTGTGTATTTTCGTCGGATCAGCAGCTATGGGGGGAAATCTGATCACATATGAACCTGGCACAACAGCGCTACTGGAACTCTACCTTGAGGTTTACCAAATTTTCCTGCAAGCGGGATGGGTAGACTACTTTAGAAGACTCCCGAATTTCAACACACAACAGGTGTTGGAGTTCGCATGCAACTTAAGAGAAGGCTTTTCTACAGTCCAGGGAGTACATATTCCGGTAACAGAGGAAGACGTAGCCCAAGTTTCCGGCTTACCGACCAATGGTACACGCTGGTTTAGCAGGAAACATGTGATTTTGAATGCGCAGCAAGGCTTCTTCCTACCAAGCGAGCACGTAGAAGCCAAAGGCAGAGGGGTCGCACTTCAGTCATTGCCTCCACCATGGCCAAAGGTCGCGGAGTTTGTCAAGCAGTATTTAACTTGTGAAGGTCGTTACTAGGTAATTTACCAACACGACTTCGTTTTTTTAAATAATTTGAGGCATCGTCAATTGATAAATATGCCTTATTATCTATTGGGTTGTCTGAAAAATATGTCACATTATACTGAAAAAGCGAAGCATCCAGCCCTTTCCCTAAAACACCACCGGTTAGCCCAACTCTTAATAAATAGAGGCTTTTCTCTAAATCATCCACCCCCCATCATTAATCCTCCCCAGCAAATAGAAGAAGACCCTCAGCAGGAAGAGGAAGTTCCCCAACAACCAGAGCAAATACCCCAGGAAGTTCCCCAGCAATTAGCAGCAGAAACACCCCTGCAGAGGACCCCATCTCCCAATGAATCTCAACGATCTACCCCATGCTTCATATTTCCACTGATGACTCTGATGATAATACATACTAATCGTCAACCACTTCAATATCTACACTCCCAAACTAAGTTGCGGCAATCAAGACACTATAGATGGATGGGTTTTCTACAACAGTTTTATTTAGTCATTAGATATAAAAAGGGCATACATAATAAAGTTGTAGATATGTTATCTAGACCCATTATAAATGCATCTACATACTTAAGCATAATTCTGTGTTACATGAGAGCTACATTGAACAATATGCTCAAGATATAGACTTTGAAGATGTATATGCAACTTTAAGTCAAGGCAAACGAATAGAAGAATTGGATTATCATATAAAGGACCGACACTTATATCATTGTGGGAAGTTATACATTCCACAAACTGAAAGAGTAAAGATAATTCGAGAAGCACACACTTCTCTAATATCAGGTCACTTTGGGGTAAGTAAAACAGTTGCACAGCTGCAAAGATTTTGTTATTGGCCAAAAATGAACGAGACAATATCTAGATATCTAAGAGGGTGTACTATGTGTGCTAGGAGCAAGCCCAGCAATAGAAAACTAGGCTTGTACACTCCGTTACCAGATCCTTCTCATCCTTGTGAAAGTGTTTCTATGGACTTTGTTGGAGGACTGCCTAAATCTAGGAAAGGTCATGATTATCTCTATGTTGTTGTGGATAGTTTCAGTAAAATGTGTATTTTGACACCTTATAATAAACAAATTACAGCTTAACAAACTGCAAAATTGTTCTTTCAACATGTATGGGTTCATTTTGGATTACCCACTTCCATTGTATCTGATCGAGACACCCGATTTGTGGGAAAGTTTTGGTCAAGTCTATGGGAACTGATGGACACCAAACTGAAGAAAAGCATAGCTTTCCATCCACAAACCAATGGCCAGACAGAAGTAGTCAATAGGACAGTGATCCAGTTGCTCAGGGGATCTTGCAGCAAGCATCCTAAGCTTTGGGATGAAAATTTGTGTTATGTGCACTATGCTTACAACAGAGCAAAACATTCTTCTACACAAAGATCTCCTTTTGAGACCTATTTTGGTTTTACACCTAGGTCACCTTTGGATTTTGTCTTTGGTAAAGACACCACAGTTGAGGGACACAGTGATGTGGACAAGGCAACTAGGTTCATTGAACAAATCCAAGAGATTCACCAAGCAGTACAGGAACATCTGGAAAAGAGCCAGGCCAAATACAAGGCAAGGCATGACAAGCATCGGATGGAGCATAGTTTCCAAGTTGGTGACCAAGTATGGTTGTATATCAGCAAGGACAGGATGCAAGGGGAAGGTAAAAAGATAAAGCCTATCAGGTATGGACCTTTCAAGATACATGAGAAAATTGGTGAGAATGCTTTTCGCCTTGATCTACCAACTTACATGCACATATACTCAGTCATGAATGCAGATTGCTTTAGATTGTTTGAACCCTCACTAATTGAGGATCCCAAAGAGTAGAGTCCATTGCCTTCTGTTGATGACCTGCTACTTGAATATCTTAATGAATTACAGGAAGAAACAGTTCTGGACAGGAAGGTGAGAACAACGCGCAGGAGAGATGTTGAGTACCTCAGAGTTCGGCTCAAGGGTTCAAAGCCAAGCAGTGCAAAATGAATAGAGATTGGACAAGTGAGACAATTGTATCCTCACTTAGTTGATGCTTGAAAGCTAAATTTTGGTGGTCCAAAAGCTTTTTCAGTGGGAAGGTTGTGATCCGAATTCGATCCATGAAAATTATCAGAGTTCTATGACTGTATCAAATCATGACAGACTTCAAAAACTTGTGAACAATGAGCTATCAGAAAGGACCTCTGGACAATGGCAATTTGGAGTCAACAAGGAATGATGAGGACCTCGGTCAAAGCATGCTAACTGAGGCCCATGGAGACCGCGCAATGGTGCAAACTGGAAATTGGGAAATCCAGATCAAAAAACGGAGGCCATTTCTGATGCACTAAGCACTAATCGCGCATCACTGGGCAAAACCCCTCCAGAAGGAAAAGCCCTGAATGCTCAGTCACAAGGGAAAATCAAGAAACCGTGGGAAAAGCACTAAAGCAACAGGCGGGTCCTGCGCTCCAAAACTGGCAGTATATCGGAGGCATTTCGGGCAGTAAGCAGGTTTCTTCGAAGACCCAACAATGCCATTCATTGAATGACGCGTGTCCGACGGATGAGAGAGAAAACCACTCTCATCATGGGCTAATGTTCGAGCAAGTCAACCGCGCAATAAGAGTAATAACCATAGGATATGGAGGCCCCAGATCTAACGACGGAGATTGCATCTGATGGAAAACAGGATTTGGAGGGAGAATTATGCTACGACATATGACAATTTGAAGTCTGAGTTGACCACTGAGTTGGCGGATGGATCATTTCATAGAGTAATCAAAATACCAAACCGTTTGAGGAAGAGCTGGCACTCAATTCACGAAGGGACAAGTGGCCACCTCCCTGTGATACATTACACAGTGGCGATGACGTAGAGGCAGGGAATTCCAAGTGGACAGCAGTAGGCAAACCGAAGAGATGGAAGAGGAAGCGAACAGTCAAGGGACGGATTGGCTTTAAGCCATGCATAGACAGAGAATATAGATAAGTGAGGGGAGAACAAGGAAACAGTGAGACAGAGATACAGAACAGAGGGAAGCAAGAAGTAGATAACAGAGAGCCGAGCTGACCTACAGCGCAAAGGCAGCATCGAGCGGATAGAAGGCTTGAGAGATTCAAGTAATCCCTGAGAGGATATCTGTCAAGAACTGAGTACCAAATCGGACTCATCCCATCAAGACCAGTTGAGGCTGAGACTTAGTAAGGGGGAGTCTATGCACTCTAGTGGCTTGGGGAATCCATGTACCACCCTGCTAAGCATCATCTATTCCAGGAGACTCAAATTGAGCTCCTCATTATAAAAACTCTGCTTAAAGACACAATAAGAAAAGGCCACCACTGAAAGTTGGACCGGAGATGTAGCCCAGGAGGATTGGGTGAACTCCTTATTAAATTGTTGTGTTTCTGTATTTGCTTACTATGTTTCTCTTACTGTTTTCCAGTGTCTGTGTATTTTGCAATCTTATCGATCTATTGCCTAAGAAAACATAGACACACACACCAGCACATGAGTCTGTAATACCTTCATTAATTAATTAATTAATTGAGATCACTCCCAAGTGATTTTCAAATCAAATGGGCCTCAATTATTGGGTATGACAAGGGCCTCCTTGGGGCTTCTTATTTGTGATAACACCACAATGCTATAATGGGCCTCATTCTTGTGGTTAACAGTACCCTAATGGGCCCCAATTCTTGGGTATGGAAGTGGCCTCCTTGGGCCTTCTTATATGTGATATGAGAAAATATTATGACAAAGATTTGGAGATATGTTAAGTCCTATGATAGATTTATCATGACAGGCATAGGACTATTTTGTTGCATTGTTATTGCTAATGTTCTCTATACATAATTTCTTATAGTGATATTTGGGTGAATGTTATGTGAAAATGTTTTAAAATGCAATTATCTATACCAGAGACTTCTATAATTAATAAAATTAATATTGTTACTACTTTATTGGTTAATGGTTAATGGCTAATTATAGGTCACCTATGGATAGTAATGAACCTATTTTCCCTATTGAAAGTATGGATAGGTTTTTAATTTTAGGTTTTTGTTTATATTTGGTATTTAAAGTGATTGTTGAGTTGATTGGTCTTGTCAAATACTCAAAAAGGATTCATCCCTCCAATCCTCTTGTTGTTTTTGTTTTCCTATGTGGTGGTAGTCTTAATTCTAGCAATACTTGGACTCTTGAATTTTGGAAATTCCTAGATATAATAATGTCATGTATAGCTATCCTCATCCTAGAGGGTGTTAATGTGAAAAGATGCATGAGACAAGGAAGGAGATAAGACACCTATCCAGTCAATTCGAAGGCGTGCTTAAGGCCATGGTCTACATTATTACCTAGATAGAATCCCAAATGAAGAAGAATGAAGAGTTGGAAGGGGTAAATAATTCAAGGACCTTAGATATTTAATGCAAGGTGTAGTCAAGGGTTACTTTTTACTTTTCCTACAAAAAATCAATATTATATATATATATATCGATAATATATATATATATATATATATAATATAATTATATATATATTATATAAAATTATATATATATATATATATATAGTATATAATAATATATATATATATATATATAATATATAAATACTAAGACTTTGGATGTGGGGCATATATTACGATCTAAGAAAAAATGGCACAAACTGGAACTAGGGTTTCTCATCGTGAAAACAATTTCTTGGGAGCGGCTGCCAAGCCTTATTCGCAGGGGGTCTCGCAGGGTGATCCAAGAAATACAGGTCACCTCTGACTCCTTTGGTTTCATCCCCATGAGGCCAGAGTTGTGTGGCTACATTGTTTGGAGGGGGAACAGGGGGCTCCCTTGCGCTCTATGTAGTGGATGAGTGCGGCGACTCTATGGCGGGCGGTGGAATATCTTCAGCCTGATCATCGACCCCCTACAGCTTCCAAAGATGTACCATGGAACCTGGAGGTGGCGTATCCTCAGATTATGGCTCCAACATCAATCAATTTTTATCCGAGTGACTCCAAGGTGGAACTGTATTAGAACGCGGGAGCAGGGGAGGGTGTGGATCAAACAGTTCAACTTCTCTGGTTTTCTTTGATTTCAGACCATGGTTCTATTTGTCTGCACTGCAACTCGAGCTCTCTCTTGGCTCAACCGGCCCGTGAGCCATGTCTTGACCTAGCTGCAATGGTCTTGGCACCATGTCGTGCCATCACTGGCACCATCTAGCCCCCAGTGGCTCTCTGCCCCCCCCCCCATTGAAGTATGGACTCCAGGAAATCTGGGGGAGACTGGCTCTAGGCACCAGTTAATTCCCTTCTAGTTTCAAATGGAACTCACACCACTTTCACATATCCAAAGTATCTTTTCTTATGTTTAAACTTTTGCTCAATCTTGAAAGCATATCGGTATGTCATGCCGAGCGAGGATATGTTCAGGAATTCCATCTTGTCCTGGATGTACCTGTGTAGGAAGCAGCAGTACTTGAGAACCAAATGTTTCTCAGAATTCTTGATACCCGACTTCACGTGAAGAGTATGAAAAACATTGGTAAACTCCAACACATCTTGGTCCCTTCCCTGTCGCAATATTGTCCACTTTATGTATTTATCATCATAGCTCCCGACAGGGTAGTACTGCTCCTTGATGGAATCCCAGAACGAGTTCCAAGTGGGTGCAGCTGAAAACAGTGAGCTCGTGCTTTCATCCTTATGCTCATAGTAAGTTTCCCACCAGTCCTTGACATGGGGGCAGTTTTGAGACAAGAAAAAGTAATATTTTCTCGACTGGAAAAGTCATGAACAGAAAAATATCCTTCTATCAGATTTAACCATTTATCTACGGTGTCTGCATCTATTTGGCCTTCAAATATGGGAATGTCAAAGTTAACTTGTACCTTAAAGGGTGTGGCGCTTCCAGAGTCGTTGCTAGAAGTAGATGTGTCACCCCTGGGTAGCCGCTGAAGGATCTAGGCAAATTTGTCCATCATCATGTTCCTTCGTTGCTCGAGGGCCACTTCGAGCAAGATTTTGATAGCATCTAGGTGGATATTGGTGGAGACCCACCTATCCCACTTGGACCTCCACCATTATTTCTTTCATATTTTCAGTTTCCTTATTTGTAACACAATTTACTATTTTTGGTAGTTTTTCAGGTCCTAAACTTCCAGAGCTGTTTTGAGGCCCTAAACGATGTTTTTTTGGGAAAATTGGGAGCAACATGTGTCCATGGACTGATGTTTCTCACTAAGAAGTTGTAGTCTCAGATAGATATTTCTAACGAGGTATTGTGCACGTCAAACGGAGATCATATGCCAAATTTACAACCCCGGGAAGTTGATGTACCAATTTACCCAAACGGGGCCCATAGTTTGGCGCTTAATCTCCTAGGGTTAGGTTTTTGGATGTTTAGGGTTTCTATTTTTTCTCAACAATAAATAGGCCTTCAAGCCTCATTGTAATACAATTCAGAGACATGTAGCCACCACATATTTTCTCAAAGATAAGCTACCATTACCCGAGCTAGTTTATTTCCATTTCTATTTGTAAGCATATTTCAGTATTTTATATCAATGAAATGAAGTATTTCTGTTGCATCTCTGTATTTATGGTTATATCTATAATTTGTCGTGTTCCTATTTAAATCTGGATCAATGGTATCAGAGTGGTCTGCTCTTTCTCTGTTTTTCTTTACATGTCCCCAACGAGGTTAGGATATAAGGAGTTAGGGCTTAAACTGGTCGAACCTTTGCAAGACCAGCCTCGCAAATCCTGACGGACTCCCATGGCAGATGAAAAGAAAGATGAGGGAGGATGAGATCCTATCAAAATATTGCTTGAATAGGCCCTCGAGCGATAAAGGAACGCGATGATGGACAACTTTGCCTAGATCCTTCAGCGGCTACCCAGGGGCAACACATCTACTTCCAACAGCTACTCTGGAAGTGCCACACCCTTTAAGGTACAAGTTAACTTTTACATTCCCATATTTGAGGGCCAAATAGATGCAAACTCCATAGATAAATGGTTAAATATGCAAGAAGGATATTTTTCTGTTCATGATTTTTCCAGCCGAGAAAATATTACTTTTTCTCTTCCCAAAGCTGCACCCCACGTCAAGGACTGGTGGGAAACCTACTGTGAGTAGAAGGATGAAAGCACGAGCTCACTATTTTCAGCCGCACCCACTTGGAACTCATTCCGGGATGCCATCAAGGAGCAACACTACCTGTCAGGAGCTATGATGATAAATACATAAGTGGACAATGCTGCTACAGGGAAGGGACCAAGATGTGTTGGAGTTTACCAATGTTTTTCATACCCTTCACATGAAGTTGGGTATCAAGGATTCTGAGAAACATTTGGTTCTCAAGTACTGCGACTGCCTACATAGGTACATCCAGGATGAGATGGATTCTTAAACATCTCCTCACTCAGCACGGCATACCGATATGCTGTCAAGATTGAGCAAAAGTTTAAACAAAAGAAACGAGACTTTGGATATGCAAACTTGAAGCAAGGGAAAGGTGCCCCCAAACCGTAAAACAAAGGACAAAGCCAAGGCGGGGTGGCCCAGGACAACCAAACAAAGCCGCAAGAAAAGAACAACACCATGAAGCTGAATAAGTACACGAGAAAGTGGTGTGAGTTCCATAAGAGCTCCACTCACAACACAAGTGAGTGTCGGGCCAAGCAGTCACTGGTGGCTGAGCTAAAGTCTTTGGAATTAGATGCATGTTCTCACTTTGAGTCAGAACTCAACAAGGGGAATGACAAAGGGAAGAAGATTATCAATGCAGAGCCCAATGCCATCATTGCCACCACAAAGATCCAGAAGGAGGAACCCGAAGATCCAGAGGAGGATGAGTGCCTCTTCCACTCCTAGATGTGGGTAAAGGGTTCCTCGATATAGTTCATTGTCGACAATGGGAGCCAAAAGAACGTAATTTCAGCAGAGGTCGTGAAGTGGCTGGGCTTTCCAACCACAACACATCAACAACTGTACACCATCGGGTGGCTTCACCAAGGATGGGATCTTCATGTGAGCCAACAGTGTCACCTTCCATACAACGTCAATCACTTCACAAATGAGGTATTATGTGATGTTGCTCCCCTTGATGTTTGTGATGTAATATTAGGCCAACCATACTTGTGGAAGAGACATGTAAGGCCTCGTGCTGTTATTGTTACTTTAGGAAATAAGTTGTACAGGATACTAGAGGTAGCACCGCTTACCGTCATCTCTTTGGTTACTGAAATCAATGCAGTAAGCTCATTTCCAAAACGAGGAAAATTGTTTTCCTGATGATACGCCCTCAAGGAAAGAAGAAGACAGTGGCCACGATCTCCAGAAAGGGCCCCTCTGCATAACAACAATAGATTGAAAAGGTCATGGAGGAGTATGAGGACATCTTCACCTCCCTTGCAGGGGTGCCTCTACACTGTCAGGTCAAGCACTTCATCGATCTGACCCCAAGTGCACCACTGCCTAATGGACCAATCTAATGACGCTCTGTTCTGGAGAACAACAAAATTAAGAGGCAAATTCAGGAACTGTTGCATAAAGGTTACATCTGACTGAGTTCATTGCCCTATGGGAGCCCGGGCGTGTTGGTACAGAAGAGGGATGGGACTTGGAGACTCTGTATTGACTATTGGGCACTGAACAAGATCATTATCAGGAATAGGTACCCGATCCCACAAATTGATGACCATCTAGAACAACTGAAGGGGGGAAAATATTTCAGCAAGATTGACCTGAAGTTAGGATATCACCAAGTACCATTTGAACCCTCCGATGTGTGGAAGATTGCATTCAAAGCCAAGGAGGGCCTTTTTGAATGGTTGGTTATGCCTTTCGGGTTGACGAATTCTCCTGCAACCTTCATGAGGTTGATGGATGGCATCTTGCAGCCATTCACAAACTCATTTGTAGTGGTATACTTTGATGACATCCTGATCTTCATCCAGAGATGGGAGGAGCACCTCCATCACATCTGATAGGTTCTCCAAACACTGCAGCAACACAAGCTATGTGCCAATTCTGGAGAAATTCACTTTTGGCACGACCCAAGTTCAGTATCTAGGATACGTTATTGATGAATGGTGGGTGCATGTGGATACAACCAAGATCCAAGTCATTCATGATTGGCCAACTCCAACCACTCTGACAAAGCTCCGTAGCTTTCTAGGTCTTGCTAATTTCTACCGCAGGTTCATGTTGGGATTCTCTCATATCACTTGGCCCTTGAGTCAAGTCACTAAGGGAGGAGTGAACACAAAATTCTTTTGGTTTGAATCTCAACATAAGGCATTCACAGAGTTGAAACATTACCTCTACTCGGCACCAGTGCTCACATTACCAGACTTGTAGCAGCCATTTGAGATCGAGACAAATGCCTCTAACTATGCTATTGGGGTAGTCCTTACTCAACACGGGCATCTAGTGGCATGTCATAATGAGACACTTTCAGACACAGTCCAAAAGTATCCCACTTATACAAAGAGATGTATTCCATTGTGCAGGCCTACTGATAATGGAAGCATTACATTTTGGGGAAGGAAACGATCATCCACACAAACCACTGACCCCTGTAGTTCATACAGATGCAAGGGAAGTTGCAGAATGATCACCATCAGAAGTGGTCCACATACCTGCAACAGTTCCATTTGAATATCAAGTATAAGAAAGGAACCACCAATAATGTTGTAGATTGCCTCAACCGACCACTGATCATGGCGTTAACCATCGTGCTCAACTATTTTAGGCACGAGACTTCTGATTGTCCACTTCTCTACAAAAGCAACCCAGAATTTAGCCACACTGTTAGGCCACTATAATACTAGTGATTCCCCCATTACTATTGTCATTGTATCCCTTATTTTTATTATTGTGCCCCTATTGTCCCCATATTTTTGTTAGTATTCCCCATAGAAACCCTCTATTATTATTTTTGTGCCCTTATGTTATCACTGTTATGTTGGCTTGATTATATTGTGACCCCTTAGACTCCTATATATAGAAGGGAGGTTTAGTCATTTGTATCATCCAATAATTGTTCATATTTGTAATGTAAAGGAGGTTGCCCCTTCGAAGAGGCTAAATTCTAAGTCATTCATCTATCTTTTCTATCTTTTTGTGAGTTTGTTTCCTAACATTTGGTATCAGAGCTTTGGATTCTAGGGCTTCACTACTCCAAACAGGTAATCGTGGAATTTTCACTATAACATTTTTTTTGCGACATTTCAGAAGCTACAAAAAAAACCCATTTGAGTCGAAATCGTTCTAAACTTCAGGTCCAAATTTTAGAGTCTGTTTCGCTATATTTGCGGAGATATGATCTGAGGAAGTTAGGGTTTTTGCGGACTCCCGAATTACATTCCAAACAAGTAACTTGGGGAAAATTGTCATAAATTTTGTTTTGAGCATCAGATTGAAATTTCGTAAGAATTTTTAGAAATAGGACGGCCTGTAGTTTTCCGTGTATCATTTTCATGTACTAAGGTCAAAATAGTGGCACGTGGCACGTTGTAAAAGTTAGCTCTACTGAACTAGTCTATAATCATGTGGGAGATCTAAATATAGAGGGAGATAAAAATCTCTAGGAAAACCTATAAAGGTGGTGTGCTGGAAATGAGGAAAGGAAGGGCACTCTAAAGGGACTATAAATCTAAAGCTCTTGACAAAGGAAAGGGATTTGATGATGCTCCTTCTGCAAAGGCGAAAACCACCTCCGATGAAGGTGGGGATGTATACTTGGCTTCTTCAAGTACACATGTAGATCATGAGGCATGGTTGATTGACTCAGGTGCATCCTTTCACTTCACTCCCCATAGAGAGTGGTTTTGCGAGTATGAGAAATATGATGGT
>APFE031486910.1:7277-23347 GCA_000404065.3 Pinus taeda
ATCTATATTCTAATGCTGTGTGTTTGGAAACATGAATGAAAATATTTAAAATTATGTGTTTTTATAAAAAATAAATATTTAATGTATTTTTTACAATGACGAGTCATTGAAATCGAGCCGGCCGAGTCGATACCGAGTCGGAGTCGGAGTCGGAGTCGACCCTCGGCCGAGTCGGAGTCGGAGTCGGAGTTTTAAAACATTGAATACGACACAAGAGAGAAATGTTAATTTGGGTTAGCATCGGATGTGCTCTAGCCACAAAAATTGGTGGAGAGGCTAAAGCACATGAGTTCTCCAATACCCAGAAAGGGTTTGGGCAGATTCTAAACAGTTTAGGAGATATTAAAATAATTAATATTTTTAATGCAGTCCCTAAGTCTAAACTTAGGGATAAAATATTAATGTGAATTAATATAAAATTGTGTTAGAACAGTCCAGAAGTCATGGATCAAGCCAGATCTAATCTTAGCCGTTGATTAGGGACTTAATCTCGGTCGTTGATTTGGGACTTAATCTCAGTCGTTGATTTGTCAACGAGAAAAGTATAAGAGGAGGCTTAAGGGTCACTTGGAGAACACACCGAGAGATCAATATTTCAACTTTCTAGGGCTGGGTTTGCTAAGAAAGTTGAGAGAGTGATCAGAATTGCAGCTAAGGGAAAGTAAATACAGAAGCAGAGAGGCAAAGATAGCACCGGGAGGATCAACGTAGTAGCCGGAGAGAGGGACGTAGAAGCAACCAAGGGTTCACGCAGAGGCAGCCGGGAGCTGCGTAGTGCCTCAAAGGGCCAGTGTGGGTGACGCAGGGGCCAAAGGGCTGACGCAGTGCCTCTAGAGGCTGACGCGCAGGCCAAGCCAGAGTGACGTTGGGCTAATGCTGGGCCAGAGAGAGGCTGACGCAGTCCCTAGAAGCTGATGCTGGGGTTTCGTGGGGCAGACTGGAGCTGTGAAGCTGCCGGAGTGTTTATCCGGGGTTTCATCCAGAATATCTGCTTCCGAGTAGAGAGGTACTACTATTGAGATTATTCTCTGTTGGGTGAGCCGGATTTGGCGCCCAGATTGTATTCTGAAACTGCTTATAAATCAAATTCTCAGATAGCTGCGCCGATTTTCCCGCATTGGGTTTTTCCGGGGACATTAGTCCAAAAACAATGGTGTCACTTGTGTGCTTGTTTCTATTTCCTTTAGTTGATGATTTGTAATGCGTTGAGCATGTACTTGTATTTATTTCCAGTATTTACATGGTAAATAACTTTTTAATTGATAGAACAAGTAGGTAGGAATAAATCAATAAAGTGCATGAAGGATTCCTAACGTGTTAGAGTTAGAAATTCCAACAAGAAATAAACATCGTACACATCGTACACAGTTGTGTTTGGAGTCTGGACAATGTCCTCGGAAAAATTCAACGTGTGAAAACTAGTGTAGCAACTAAGGGTTTTAATTATTATGCAGTAGTAAATTTGAGTACAAATCTTTGGATGCCCAAACTGGCTATCTGATATAGAGAATAACTAGCAAAAGGTTAGTGAGAAAAATCTCACAATGATCCGGGAGATCCGGCACTGATAAAGGGCTGGTTGACTGGACCCACGCTGCCTCTGTGCAACTTCTGTGTCAATCTTACCCATATGTGCGTCACAACTGCTAGGCTCTGCGTCACCTCCTCTGCTGATCTCTTGATGTCTGGAAATTCGACCTTCTGGCCCTCCAGTCTCACACCCCTGCTTTTAGCACTGGATCTCGACTCTCCCAACTGGATTTCGAACTCCCTCTAAAGCTCTGTGCTGCCTCTGCATGACATTGCGTTGCCTCTCTGAACTGCTCTAAGCTTTCTCTGCTTTGCACTCTTCAGATCTGGAAAACTCTCCTCCAGACTACTATCCCTGCCCCTCACTGCAAGAAGATTACTTGATCTCATTCCGACAACACAACGCTGCTACTCTTGAGAAATTTGATCTCTGATCTCCCACTCGATGTGTGTTCTCCAAGTGGCCATCGAACTCCTTATAATCTCTCGTTGGAGCTTCAACGACCAAGATTAAAACATAATCAATGGCTAAGATCAATTGGGAGTTGATCCTCGTCTTCTTCTAGAAGATTCACACCTGATTTAGTTAATACCCTTTAATTAACCAAATTTCCTAAGTTTAGACTTAAGGAACCATTTAAAAAAGTTAATTATTTTAATTAAATCATCTCTAGGTGGAATTTTTCCAAACGATTTCTGCGTATTGGAGATTGCATGTGTCTTAGCCTTTTTGCAAAATCTCGAGGCAAGAGCACATGGGATGCTACAAAAATCAACACTCCCTCATAGAGAGGAATGTGCTATAGTTTTGCAACCTACTAAAGCATCACTTTGTATCTGCACCATCTCTTGTTGCGCTGCTGATGTCTGGCTCTATTGCTCACCAACTACTGCGTAACTCTGATATGAGTTACATCTGTGCTGCTGCTGACCCTGTGGAACTGCTGTCAACTACTGCATCTGCACTGCAACCCTCTCTTCATCTGCTGCTGCTATAACTGTAACAACTGCAACGAAAAAACATACAAAATACTGAACCAATTGTGTTCAGTATGATGCATTTGTCGTTTGAGTTCTGATTGCTGCTAGTCTCTATGCTATCATTGAAGCCTCTGTGTTGCTGCTGACTTTGCTCTATGCCAACTGCACAATTGCCAACTCTGCTCTGCGCTACTTAGAATCTGGCCGCTACTGGCTTCTGCATCTGTCACTCTGGCACTTGACTACACCAACTGCCACTGGTCCATCCTGCTATTGTTGACTATGGGCTCCTGTAGCAAGGTCTTGATCCAAGAGGTGGACTCCTCAAGGATCCTGCCCATCCTGTTGCTCTCTGGGGCTACAATTCTAGATCACCCCACCTCACCCCTGGAGGCATCTCGACAATCATGGCAAACTCTTCCTCCAGTGTGGAGGACAACCTATCGATCTCAACGGATGCAACTTGCTGATCATAATTCTCCTCCTTGTCCTTCTTTCTAAGAGGACATTAAGTGCTGTAGTGGCCCAGCTCGCCACACTTGAAGCACTTGATCTTCGAAATGTCCTTCTTTCTTCTGTGTTGCTCCTGCCCTTTCGATGCAAGGGCCACGTCCTCCTCTTCCTTCACCTGCTTCATCCCACTACTGCTACTGCCACTGACAGTGTCCTTCACTAGATCACGCCTAGGTCAACCCACACACGTTGCCAATCTGGCAGTTTTTCTTTGCCCAGGATACTCTGGACGAAAACTTGCCATTCTTCGAAAACATTGTTCAGTGCTAATTGTACAAACTCTGAGGGTTGGGGTGCTGACCCTACTGAAGCTAGCTGATCCCAGACATCTTGAAGCGTTGTAAGGAAGGGGTCCACTCACTCTCCCTTCTGCATCCTTGTGCATCTCAACTTCTCCTCTAAGTACATCTTCCCTTGTTTTGAAGATCCTTTGTATAGCGTAGCTAAGGCTTCCCACATCTGCTGGGTAGTATCCTCGCTGGCTATTTGTGATACTACATGATCTCGAACCCCGTCGAGAATTATCCTATTAGTCTTCGCCATCTCAGCCTTGTACTTTTTGAGTGAATCTGCATCAGCAGGTGCAACGGCCACACTATTGACATACATCTTGAGATCATGCTCATCTAGAAGGCAGGAGATCCTAGCCTTCTAGATCACATAGTTGGAGACTCTGTCCAACTGATCTTGATCTCTCAACCCATTTGATGCCATCTCTCCTAAAAAGTCAAATTGCTCTCTCTTCTCCTCTGTGTAGCTGCTTCCCACACTCCCTTCTGGAGTGAGAAATCTTGCACACAACTACTGTTGCTTTGCTAGAAAAAATTCGGACTTCTTGGCTAGAAGCCCTTTGAGGAAGAAATTCCCTTTGTATGTTCTATTCTCTCCTTCTGATGCTATTTTGCTAGCAAATGCTACAAAATAACTGCGTCTCGGCTGAAGATCTGCTCTGTAAGGAAATTGTGCTGCTCCCTTCTGCCTTTGGAAAGCTTCGATCTACAAAATCAAATATCTCTGTCGACTCACTTAGAGAAATTGATCTCACTCAAAACTTCAATCTTCTTGGCCCAAGGACTGTGGTACCTCTGGGGTTTTGAATTGCTGCCAAGACGGGCTTTCAAACCCTCTTCTTCCTTTCTGCTCTGATCTCTCCTGCTCATGTTCAGTGCTCTAATACCATGTGAAAAATCGATTACCCGATCCCTACTGTAACAAACTGATGATATTTCTCCTATTTGTTAATTACTTGAACAAATTACTTGTAATTTTCTACAACAAATATCGAAATACATACACTGCAGCCTACACAAAATAAATACTGCGGAAACTAAATACAGCACAAGAGAGAAATAAACATCATACACATCTACAAAGTTGTTTTTGGACAATGTTCCCGGAAAAACCCAATGTGGGAAAACCGATGCAGTAGATGAGGGTATTAATTATTATGCAATCGTAAATCTGAGTACAAATCGTTGGATGCCCAAACTAGATATCCGATATAGAGAATAACTGGCAAAAGGTTAGTGAGAAAATCTCACTCTAATCCGGGAGATCCGACACTGATCAAGGGTTGGCTGACTGGCCTCATGCTGCCTCTGCGTAGCTTCTACGTCAATCGTACGCAACTCTGCGTCACAACTGCTGGGCTTTGCGTCACCTCCTCTGCTAATCTCCTGCTGTTTGGAAATTCGAACTTGTGGTCCTCTCGTCTCACACCTCGACTTCTGGCATTGGATCTTGACTCTCTCAACTGGATTTCAAACTCCCTCTGAAGCTCCGCGCTACCTCTCTGAACTACTTTAAGCCTTCTCTGCTTTGCACTTTCTGGATCTAGAAAACTCTCCTCTAGACTACTATCCATGCCTCTCATTGTAAGAATATCACTTAATCTCACTCTGACAACACAACGCTGCTACTCTTGAGAAATTCAATCTTTGATCTCTCACTCGATGTGTGTTCTCCAAGTGCCCATAAAACTCCTTATAATCTCTCGTTGGAGCTTCAACAACTAGGATTAAAACATAATCAATGGCTAAGATCAATTAGGAGTTGATCCTCGTCGTCTTGTAGAAGATTCACACCTGGTTTAATTAATACCCTTTAATTAACCAGATTTCCTAAGTTTAGACTTAGGGAACCATTTAAAAAAGTTAATTATTTTAATTAAATCATCTCTAGGTGGAATTTTCCCAAACAATTTTTGGGTATTGGAGAATGCATGTCTCTTAGCATCTCTGCAAAATTTTGAGGCAAGAGCAGATCCGATGCTACAAAAATCAACAGTTGGTGCTCCAACAAAGGATTATAAGAGGAGATCGATGTGGTGATGGAGAATACACTTGCAAAGTTCGATTTCATGAGTAGATTGATTTCCTAAGTAGCAGTTGTCAGTTGCCGGAGAGAGAGCCAGTGAAATTGAAGCAGTGAGAGAGGGGCAGGGATAGTAAAGACGAAGGAAGGTTTCCTGATCCGGTGAATGCATTTGCAGAGAGGCAGAGGAGCCACAACGAAGCTGAGCTGGGGCAACGCAGTAGCCTCTAGAGGCAAGGTCAAATTGCTGGGAGAGTTTGACGTTTTCAATTCCAGAGGCCGGGAAGGAATCCCAGAGTGTTGGAGAAGCGTCTTTCTGGTCGACCGGAGGCAAAATGACTTCATCAGAGTCCAGTATGAGGCTAGACATTTAGCTAGCTACACAGAGGCTGACAGAGGCTCAGAGGCCCAAAATTTTGAAGGCAAGTTGTGTCGGGAGTTTGCTTGTGGGGTGAGGAAAATTCCTCACTAAATTTTTGCTAGTATTTTCTCTTCAGGATTGCGAGTATTCGGCATCCAGAATATTGTACTCAGGTTTCATTGTTGCTTAATAATAGAACCCTTAGCTGCTGTATAGATTTTCCCGAGTTGGGTTTTTTCCGGGGACGTTTGTCCGAAAATAATTGTCATTTTATGTGTGTGTGCTAGCATTCCTTCCAGTGTTTATTTCTTTCGCAGTTTATTTGTGTAGGTTGCAGTGTGATTGATTTAGTATTTGTTGTAGTTCACAATAAATACAATTTTAAATTTAATTAACAATTAGGAGAATTATTTTCAGTTGCCGCAATAGGATTTCAGAAGTGAAATTTTCACATCGTATCGAAGCACAGATGAGCAGTCAAAGTGCTTAGTAGCGAAGAAGGAGTTTCGTTGTTCATTGAGGTGAAACAGTTCGAAATATTAGAGGCAGCGTAGTCACCTTGGCCAAGAGATCGAATTCTTGAGGAGAAATTGATTTTTCTGAGAGGGACAAAAAAATTCGACCCTCTCTAGATCGAGGGTTTGCAGAAGCGGAGGGAGCAACCAATACTTTTTCTCGCATAGTAGATCTCTAGCTGGCGTAGCAGTTTTGCAACAACTTGCTAGTGCAGAACTAACATTAGAAGGAAGAAGAGCACACGCTGAGGGAAATTTTCCTCAGGGAACTTCTAGTCTCAGGAAGTTCGAATTCCCTTGTAGATCAATAGTCATTGTGAGCAGTCTTTCTCACTCTAGAAGGGAGTGCAAATAGCCTAGAAGCAGTTGAGCAGAAGGTGTTGGGATGGGGTCCCCTAGGGTCAATTTTGGTGCAAAAGCCCAAGTTTTGTTGTATAAAGATGTAAAGACTCCGCAAGTTGTGGTCGCGGAGCGCGTAGATAATTAAAGAGTCAAAAAAGGTTTTACCCTCTTTTATGTAAGTTGAGTCGGCTTTTGAAGATCTACCTATGGTCCGCGGACCATGGGATTGTATAAATAGGTGTGTCTTAGGATGTCTAAGGCAAGTAATGAAGATTGTTTATGGGAGAAGTCTAAAGAGTTAGCGAATAAGAGTAGAAAGAAAGGCTCTGCAGCTGTGTGTGCAGAGGCCTAGAGTAGAGTCCACAACTGAGTGCGCAGACCCCTGCAACTGAGCGCACAGGGAAGTCTTGAGTCTGTAAGCAGCACTGAGTACTAATAAAGAAGATTGTTGCAAAAATATCCGTGTTTATCTCTTACTACTGTTTTATATGAATGCACTTTATGCTGTGATGAATAATGGGTTTATGAAATAATGATGTATTGATGTGCGACTTTACTTGAAATATATTGTTACATGAACGCAATTAACATTAACTGTTTACGCGAAGATTATCTTATTGTACCTTGAAGTTATCGAACACTTGAGTTGATATGTGTAATTACTGGGTTATAAGTGATCTTTGATGCGCGTAAGTAGTGGATTCGCCTATTCAGGGTCTACGAAAGATAGTCGTAGACCTTTGCGGCAGTCTAGAGGCTGATTAAAGGGAGTTATATCGATAAGTCTTAAAGGTTTATTGATTTGCGCGAAGGAGGATTTAGGGCATAAAACAACATCACGTTAATCTCTGGGTGCGAAAACTTGGTTCCAGCATCCCCCCATATTGCTTCGGGTGAGACTTCAGCCCACGCTCCGCGGATTGATACCGAAAGGGCCAATAGTGTAGGGATTTGTTTGGCGCAACTAACTCTGAACCTGGGTGAGGACCCACTAAACCAACAGAAGGGAAGAGGAGATTTTCGACATCATTTTTGAGATGGCCACTGTCGAACTTCTTGATTAGGACAGGTTAAATGGAGCGTCCAAATATGTCATCTGGAAGGCAAAGATGTCCTTCCTTTTAGATGAATATGGCCTGAAGCCATATATTGATGCAGTGGTAGCAGTGCCCCAGGATGCAGATCAATTGAAAGAATATTGGAAGGAGATGGCGAGGACAAAGAGGTTGATTCTTGATAGTGTTCGAGATCACATTGTATCACACATAGCAAGCCAGGGAACAACCAAGGAGATGTGGGATACACTTTCCACACTGTACCAAGGCACTTTTGAGCAACGAAAGATGTGCTTGTAGGAGAAGCTGAGATGCACCAAGATGCAGAAAGGGGAACGCATAGACCCCTACCTCACCAGGATTCAGGAGATCCGGGATTAGCTGTCAGTTGTTGGAGCAACACCTGAAGCTACAAAGCTAGTGCGATTGGCAATCAACAGTGTCTCTGAGGATTGGCAGGTATTCATCCAAAGCATTTTGGGCAGAGAATCCTTGCCAAAGTGGGACAAGATGTGGGTCGATTTGTAGCAGGAGGAGTTGAGGCGAGACTTAGTGAAGAGCTCCATCATTGGCAACAACAATGGGTCGAAGTAGGTGAAGGAGGAGGAGAATGTGGCCCTCGCATCAAAGGGTCCCAGTTAGGGACAGGGGGGCAACATAAGAAGAAGAAGGACCTATCAAAGGTCAGGTGCTTCAAATGTGGTGAGCTTGGCCACTATAGTACCCAATGTCCTCTTAGGAAGAAGGACAAGGAGGAGAAGCGGGATCAGGCAGCAACTCATGCCGAGATTGATAGGTTGTCGTCAAGGTTGGAGGAAGAATTTGCCATGTTTGCTCACATACCCCTATGAAAATTACGAAACTGGGAACCTTATTGCAACAACTGGTAATATTTCTTCTATTTGTTAAATTAATTAAACAAATTATTTGCAGTTTCCTACGACAAATATTGAAACATATACACTGCAGCCTTCACAAAACAAATATTGCGGAAGAAAATAAATACTGGAGAGGCCAGTGAAATTGAAGCAGTGAGAGAGGGGCAGGGACAGTGACGCAGGAGGAAGATTTCTTGTTCCAGAGTGCATTTGTAGAGAGGCAGAGGAGCCATACAGAGGCTGATGCTGGGGCAGTGCAGTAGCCTCTAGAGGCAAGGTTGAATTGCAGGGAGTGTTTGATGTTTTCAGTTCCAGAGGCTAGAAAGGAGTCCCAGAGTGCTAGAGAAGCTTCTTTTTGGTCAGCAGGAAGCATAACGACTCCATCAGAGGACAGTCCAAGGCTAGATGTCCATCCAGCTATGCAGAGTAGCGCAGAGGTTGACGCAGAGGCTCAGAGGGCCGAAATTCTGAAGGCAAGTTGTGTTGGGCGATTGCTTGTGGGGTGAGGAAAATTCCTCACTAAATTTGTGCTAGTATTTTCTCTATAGGATTGCCAGTATTCGACATCCAGAATATTGTACTCAGATTTCATTGCTGCTTAATAATAAAACCCTCCGTTGCTGCACCGATTTTCCCGAGTTGGGTTTTTTCTAGGGACATTTGTCCAAAAATAATTGTCATTTTATGTGTGTGTGCTATCATTCCTACCAATGTTTATTTCTTCCGCAATTTATTTGTGTAGGTTGCAGTGTGTTTGATTCAGTATTTGTTGTAGCTCACCGTAAATAAATTGTAAAATTTAATAACAATTAGGAGAATTATTCCTAGTTGTTGCAATAGGATTACATAAGTGAAATTTTCACATATCCTTGTTTTGTGAAAAATCGGAAACCTGATTCCTATTGTAGCAACTGGAAATAAATCTCCTAATTGTTAAATTAATTCTTAACAATTTATTTACTGTTTGCTACAACAAATATTGAATCAAGTACATTGCAACCTACAAAAATAAACTGCAGAAGAAATAAATACTGGAAGAAATGCTAGCACACACACATAAAATGACAATTATTTTTGGACCAATGCCCTCGGAAAAACCTAACCGGGGAAAACTGGTGCAACTATTGAGGGTTTTATTATTACGTAGTAGTGAAATAATCTTAGTACAATTGGATGTCGAAATTGGCAATCCTATAGAGAAATACCGGCTAGAAAATCTAGTGAGGAGAAATTTCTTACTCGATAGGCATATCCGGGCACTGACCTCAACTCAAATTGAGCTGTCCAAAACGTCGTTGTGCAGTCACTACGTCACCCTAGCGCAATTGTTGCTGCTCTTAGCTTGGAACAACTTCTCCTCAAGCCGTCTGACTAATTGCTGTCTGGGAAAACTTCTCTCCTGGCCTCTGGAACCTCTGCCCAACTTCTAGCACTGAAATCCTGCTTCTCCACAACAATTCGACTTTGCCTCTAGAGGCTACTACACTGCTTTGTGTCAGCCTCACTGTAGCTTTTTTTCCTCTCTGCAAATGCACTCACCAGATTTGGAAATCTTCCTCCGTATTTACTATCCGTAACCCTCTCTCACTGCTTCGATTTCTCTAGCTCTCTCTTCGACAACTAAATGCTACTACTCATGAAATCGATCTGCTCATGATTTCTCCAAGCCCCATTGAATTTTTCTTATAATCCTCCGTTGAGACTTCAACGACCAAGATTAGATATTAATCGGTGGCTAGGATTAACTTGAAGTCGATCTGTGTGAGTTTCTAGAACATTCACACCATAACTTAATTAATTATGATTAATTAGTCATATTCCCTAAGTTTAGACTTAAGAAACATTTAAGAACTGATTAATAATCTAATTAAATAATTTCTAGTCGGAATTTCCAGATACGATTTATGAGTTTTGGAGATCTCATGCATTCTAGTGCCTCCACAAAATTTCAAGGCTAGAACACATCCAATACTACAAAAACTAACACTCCCTCTTAGTGAGGAATGTGTTCTAGAGTTGGTGCCTCCTGTAGCAACCCCCTTTCTCTGCATCATCTCTTGTCATGTTGCTAATGTCTGGATGCTGCTGCCCACCAACCACAACGCAACTCTGATATGTGCTACATTTGTGCTGCTGCTGACTCTGCTGAATTGCTGCCAATACTGCATCTGCACTACAAATTCCTCTCCATCTGTTGCTGCTGCAACTGAGAAGCATCCTAAATACTGAAGCAACTGTGATCACTATGATACATCTGTCACCCGAGTCTTTGATTGCTGCTAGTATCTGTGCTGTCACTGAGGCATTTGCACTGCTATTGACTCTGCACTGTGCAATCTGCACTGCTGCCAACTCTGCATTGTGCTTCCTAGCATTTGACTGCAACTAGACTTTACATTTGTCACTCTGACATTTGACTGCATCTACTGCGACTGATACATCCTGCTATTGAATACTGTGGGCACTCGTAGTAAGGTATTGATTCAAGAGGTGGATCTCCTCAAGAATCCTGCCCAACTGTAGCACTCTGGGGCTACAAAACCAAATCTCCCCACCTCACTCTTGGAGGTATGTTAGCAAACATGGCGAAGTCTTCCTCCAACATGGAGGAAAGCCTATCGATCTGCTGATGCTGCCTACTGGTCCTGCTTCTCCTCCTTGCCCTTCTTCCAGAGAGGACATTGGGTACTGTAGTGATTGAGCTCACCACATCTGAAGCACTTGACCTTTAACAGGTCCTTCTTTTGTTGTCCCCTGTCCCTGACTAGGACCCTTTGATGCGAGGGCCACATTATCCTCCTCCTTCACCTGCGTCGATCCACTGCTGCTGCCACTGATGGAGTTCTTCACTAGGTTCTATCTCAACTCCTCCTGCTGCAAACCGGCCCACAACCTGTCCCACCTTGGCAAGGTTTCTCTACGCAAGATACTTTGGACAAATACCTGCCACTACTCTGAGACACTATTTAGTGCCAATCACAATATCTCTGTGGGTTGAGGCACTGCCCCAATAGCTGACAATTGATCCTGGATCTCCTGAATCCTAGTGAGGAAAGGTTCTATGCGTTCCCCTTTTTGCATCTTGGTGCATCTCAACTTCTCTTCTAACTACATCTTCTACTGCTCGGAAGTGCCCTGGTACAACGTGGAAAGTGTATCCCACATCTCTTTGGCCTTTCCTTTGGTTGCTATGTGTGATACAACATGATCCCGAACACCATCAAGGATCAATCTCTTCACCCTCGCCATCTCCTTTCTATACTCCTTTAGTTGATCAACATCTGTGGCGATAGCTACCACTGCATCTATATATGGCTTCAGGCCATATTCATCTAGAAGGAAGGACATCCTGGCCTTCCAGATGACATAGTTGGAAGCACTGCCCACCCTATCTTGATCTCGTTGTTCGATATTGGCCATCTTAGATAATGTTGAAAAATCTCCTCTTCACTTCTGCTCAACTGTTGCTAGGCTATTCACACTCCCTTTTGGAGTGAGAAAAACTGCTCACAATGATTGTTGATTTGCAAGGGAATTCAAACTTCTTGAGACTAGAAGTTCCCAGAGGAAATTCTCCCTCAGTGTGTGCTCTTCTTCCTCCCGGCTCTAGTTCTGTTGCTGAAAAACTACTGTGTCCAGCTAGAGATCTGCTCTCCGAAAAATATTGGCTGCTCCCTCTACCTTTGGAATCCCTCGATCTGGAGCGTTTGGTTTTTTCTGTCTCTCTCTCTCTCAAAAAAATCGAATCTCCTCAAGAAATTTAGCCTCTTGGCCAAGGTCACTGCGCTATCCTCTGGGGTTTATTCTGTTGTCCTCATTGAACAACAAAACTCCCTCTATCTTTGCTACTGATCTCTCCGAGACTTCGATTGATCATCTGTGCTTCGATACCATGTGAAAAATCAGAAACCCAATTCATATTGTAGCAACTGGAAATAATTCTCCTAATTGTTAAATTAATTCTTAGCAATTTATTTACTGTTTGCTACAATAAATACTGAATCAATCACACTGCAACCTACAAAAATAAATTGTTGAAGAAGTAAATACTGGAAGAAATGCTAGCACACACTTAAAATGACAATTATTTTTGGACCAATGTCCCCGAAAAAAACCAACTCAGGATAACCTGTGTAGAAGCTCAAGTTTTTATTATTATGCAGCAGTGAAATAATATGAGTACAAGTGGATGTCGAAACTGGCAATCCTACAGAGAAATACTGGCTAGAAAATCTAGTGAGGAGAAAGTCCTCACTCCACAGGAAAATTCGGGCACTGCCCTCAGCTCAGATTGAGCCGTCCAAACTGACCTTGTGCAGTGACTGCGACACCTTAGTGCAATTGCTGCTGCTCTCAGTTTGGAACAACTTCTCCTCAAGCCGTCTGACCAATTGTTGTCTGGGAAAATGTCTCTCCTGGCCTCTAGAACCTTTGCCCAACTTCTGGCACTGAAATTCTGCTTCTCCCCAATAATTCGACTTTGCCTCTAGAGGCTACTGTGTTGCTCTGCGCCAGCCTCACTATGGCTTTTTTTCCTCTCTACAAATGTACTCATCGGATCTAGAACTCTTCCTTTGGCTTCACTCTCCCTATCCCTCTCTCACTGCTTTGATTTCTCTGGCTCTGTCTTCGGCAACTGAATGCTGCTACTCAGGAAATCAATTTGCTCATGGAATCAAACTGCCCAAGTGATATATCCAAGTCCCATCGACTTCTTCTTATAATCCTCTATTGAGACTTCAACGACTAGGATTAGATCTTAATCGATGGATAGGATTAACTTGAAGTCGATCTGTGTGAGTTTCTAGAACATTCACACCATAATTTAATTAATTCTGATTAATTAGTCATATTCCCTAAGTTTAGACTTAGGAAATATTTAAAAATTGACTAATAATCTAATTAATTCATTTCTAAGCGGAATTTCCAGAAATGATTTCTAGGTTTTGGAGATCTCATGCATTCTAGCCTCTCCACACAATTTCAAGGCTAGAACACACCCGATGCTACAAAACTAACATGTTTGAAGTATTAAATTGCCCTTAATAACCAAGTTTGGTTCACTTAGATGCATTAATGATCTTGGTCCCTGATGATTGGTTGCTTTCACTAGAATCCATGTTGTTTCTGTTAGGTGGTTTAGTAGCCTATGTCTTGGGCACCTACTCCACAGGTACCCAAGCCTTCCAGAGAAGTATATTGGCACAAACTAGTGATGTGTTGAGACTCTTAGGCCTCCTCACAACATCATTGGATGACACATGTCCTAGAGCACATCCAACACCAAGGACGTTGGTGGATTTTGACCTAGATTTGAGAATTTTTCAGGATGACACAATTGGACCCAACATGCCTCCAGGTTTCCCTTAAGACAACTTGATGGGTAACAACTAATTTAGAGCCCAGATGAGGATGATCTCACAATGAGAGACTAGGAGGGCTTGTCGCACCAGAGAAGCCATTAATGCTAGAGCAGAGGAGGCCACATTTAATAGTTGGAAACCTAGGGAGACTACTTTGTGGTGCCCTAGTTGTATTTTGGGACCTCAGAAGAGGCAATGAGGTGAATTTGAGGGCCAACCCTCATATCATGGACTTGATATGCTTCTACATCACCTTGGACACCTCATCACCCTTGGACATGGCATATGGAGCACTCTATGGTTAGTGGGTTAGCTTGTAACTCGAGCATATTTTTTCATCAAAATTGTTTTTAAGGGATTTGTAGGCTACTTAGTAGACTTAATCTTCATATAAATAGAGGATAGATTGATTTGTATTGGATAATCACTGGTGACTATCTCGACCCTCTTAAAAAATTTCGACCTTCTTGAATTCTTATGGAGATGTGACTCTATGTCATATTTTGATGTTTGGAGCTATTTCTTTGGTCTTGGAGATGTCATTTTGGAGCAATAAAGACTTGTTCATGTATTATATTTTGTAAGTGGACCTTGGATTCGATAAATCTTTATTTTTGTGTCTAATGTATGGAATGGATGATTATCTAGGGTTTATATTGTGCTAGTTATTGTTGAAAATAATTCTATGAAATCTAGATAATAACATTGCATGCATTACTTACTTGTAGAATGTGAATGACAATCCCATTGGTGAACCTTTAAACTAGCTATCCCAATTGACTTTACTCCCTCACAACACTGATAGTTAGGGTTTTGAAGCCTAGGGTTTCATCATTCCCTTACTCCTTACCAAGATTTAGCATATTTTACACTCCCTTAGACTCCATCATCCCAAGGATTAGGCTAGCCTTGGTCACTTGGATGATCACCCACAAAATTTCACTTGAACTTCACTTTTTTTCTCCTAATTTGATTTTTGGCCATGTTATCGACAATTTTGTCAACAATCCAAGTGTTGGAAATACTGGGGGGGTGAATCAATATTTCTTTTCAATTGTTATTTTACTAGTTAGATTCTTCACAATTTAAATCAAATCAATGTATAATAATTGTAATATTAATCGACCAAAAAAGGTATTGTATACAATATAAATATGTTCCCAAGCTCCAACTTGGTTTTTGATGAGGTTCCGACCTCTAGGGCTACGACCCTATCTATCCAAGGCACCAACCTTGAGTTTAGGAGCACCAATTCCAAGGACGCCAATCCTTTTGTTTTAATAATAAATGTAGATAGATCTTACGTGAAATGCTTTTAAGGCAATCCTTGTTCACTGCTCAATGCTTCACTAAACTTCTTTGTGCTATTTTTAGTTCAGGGTTGTGTTGTCGCGGGGAGATCTCAATCTTCACGATTCCATCTTCAAGTATATCTGTTCTAGAAAAGTGATCTGCAGTCTGAGGTGGCTCTGTTCTAAACCACATAGAGATCTGAGGTGCTCCTGTTCTAGTCCATAAGTTGCAAAACAGTTTTCAAACAACACCCTGAGACAATCCACAACCCATTGGTCAAAAATATCCTAAGGCAGCTCCAAAGGTGACAGAGATTCGAAGTAATCTTCAGAAGGTCTTAGCTACACAATCCATGACATAATATTCCACAGTTATGAGGGCTAATCTGAGGGCTAATAGTTCGAAACATTCAACACCATGTGACCTTGTTCAACAGTCTAAGGCTTGTTTATTGCACAATTCAGTATTAAGTTTCGAAAGCCCTTATCCACAGTACGAAGAAAAAATATATGTTGCTAGGTTCGAAGGTGGTTACAGTTCTAATACAGTCTGCCCAGTCCGAGAGAGAAAGCCATCCTTAGTCCGAAAAGTCATCGCAACAAGAAAAACAATTAGCAAACGAATTTGGAATGGGAGCCCTAACTGTCCATGGGGGTCAGTATTTTTCCTTTGAAATATTTCACACTGTATAGGGGTGCTTACTTTAGCTGTTCAGTTCACAAGGTGTGAACTTTCCTGACAGTTTTCTCTGTGTTTTCACCGAAATTACTTGAGGAAAATAGAGGTCTGAGCCTCTCTTTATATACCCTTTCCGTCCTTGAAATGAACAGTCACATCCTTTGTTTGGAGGCCGACTTGTGTAGGCTGCTCAGGTCGGCTCCATGTCCAGATTTAATAAATTAGATTAAAAAATTCATAACTTTCAA
>APFE031486917.1:0-17999 GCA_000404065.3 Pinus taeda
GCTTGATTGTGGAAAAACTCCACAGTTAAGCGCGCTTGAGCCAGAGGAGTTATGGGATGGGTGACCTCCTAGGAAGTCCTGGTTACCGGGTGCAAGCCCCGGAGTGATGATTGATGCTATGTGATTCGTTCTCCACATTTCACTAGTTTCAATCCCACTTCTTCACCCCTGTGAGCATCACCCGATGCAATGTGTGCTAAGTGAACTATTCAAAAATCATGAGAAATTAGTCAGTTACGACTACCTCTCATGGAAATGGTCATACGTGAATGACTTACTTAACGCAGTTGAATCCCAAAATGATATCTAATAATGCACTGCGTAGTCCCCCATACTTAAATTCAAAAAGAGTCAAGGGATCTCTACTTGAATGGTTCATGAGGCACAATACTTGCTAAGGTTTTGCAAATGGGGTAGCAAGCTAAGTGGGCTTGATTGTGGGGAAAAACTCCACAGTTAAGCGTGGTTGAGCCAGAGGAGATCTGGGATGGGTGACCTCCTGGGAAGTCTTGGTTATCGGGTGCAAGCCCTAGAAGTGATGATTGATGCTATGTGATTCGTTCTCTAGATTTCACTAGTTTCAATCCCACTTCTTCACCCCTGTGAGCATCACCCAATGCAATGAGTGCTAAGTGAACTATTCAAAAAATCATGAGAAATTAGTCAGTTACAACTACCTCTCATGGAAATGATCATACGTGAATGACTTACTTAACGCAGTTGAATCCCAAAATGATATCTAATATAATGCACTGCGTAAACCCCCATACTTAAATTCAAAAAGAGTTAAGGGATCTCTGCTTGAATGGTTCATGAGGCACAATACTTGCTAAGGTTTTGCAAATGGGGTAGCAAGCTAAGTGGGCTTGATTGTGGCGAAAAGCTCCACAATTAAGCGCGCTTGAGCCAGAGGAGATCTGGGATGGGTGACCTCCTGGGAAGTCCTGGTTACCGGGTGCAAGCCCCGGAAGTGATGATTGATGCTGTGTGATTCGTTCTCCACATTTCACTAGTTTCAATCCCACTTCTTCACCCCTGTGAGCATCACCCGATGTAATGAGTGCTAAGTGAACTATTCAAAAAATCATGAGAAATTAGTCATTTACGACTACCTCTCATGGAAATGGTCATACGTGAATGACTGACTTAACGCAGTTGAATCCCAAAATGATATCTAATATAATGCACTGCGTAAACCCCCATACTTAAATTCAAAAAGACTCAAGGGATCTCTACTTGAATGGTTCATGAGGCACAATACTTGCTAAGGTTTGGCAAATGGGGTAGCAAGCTAAGTGGGTTTGATTGTGGGGAAAAAGTCCACAGTTAAGCGTGCTTGAGCCAGAGGAGATCTGGGATGGGTGACCTCCTGGGAAGTCCTGGTTACCGGGTGCAAGCCCCGGAAGTGATGATTGATGCTGTGTGATTCGTTCTCCACATTTCACTAGTTTCAATCCCCCTTCTTCACCCCTGTGAGCATCACCCGACGCAATGAGTGCTAAGTGAACTATTCAAAAAATCATGAGAAATTAGTCAATTACGACTACCTCTCATGGAAATGGTCATACGTGAATGACTGAATTAACACAGTTGAATCCCAAAATGATATCTAATATTGATCTTATTAGTATTATGTTGCTATTTTATACATATGTGTTGAAAATTGTCAATGAATCATTGTATATGATGACATTGTTATTTTTTTGGATGGATGTTGTCAATTTCCCTTAAATTTCTTTACAAATGATATTGAATTGTGATATATTATTTAATGATATTTAGAAACTATGATATATTTCACTATGCGGATGTAACTATGGATGCAAAATTGAAAGTAAAATTAGATGTTAAACTAGGAATTAATACAAAATGCAAAAAATGACATACAAAGTGTTTTAAACTAGAAGTGAAAATTTGTGCAATAGTTGACACAAAGAAGGGAAAAAATCATGGCATACAAAAGGATATCAAACTGGGAAAAAACAAGGATGCATAAATGGACACCAAATTAGATGCAGAAAAAGACGGACGACTAGATGTAAAATAAGGTGCAAAGTTGAGTGCTAAAAAGAAGCAAAAGATGTTACAAATTAAGATTCCAAATGATGACGCAAATACTAGTGTAAATTTGGGATGCAAACTTGGGTGCAAAAAAGGAAAAAAAAAAAGATGTAAGAAAAGACATAAAATAAGATGCAAAATGGGGCTGAAAAAGGTGAAACCAAGGATTCCATCTTGGATGTAAAAAATGATGCATAATCAGATGCAAATTTAGGCCCAAACTTAGACACAAAATTATATGCAAATGTGGACACAAAATAAGGTAGAAAAAGATGCAAATTTGGATGGTGAAAACGATGTAAAACTAGACACCAAAAAAATGCAAAATTGGATGAAAAAGTGGGCATAAATAATTGTCAACATTGGACACATAAGTAGACAAAAAAAATGGTGCAAAAATGGGCATAAAAATAGCTCAAAATTGGATGCAAAAAATTATGCAAAACATGGTGCAAAAGCAAATACAACAGTAGATGTAAAAAATGGCTCTAAATTGGATGTACGATTAGACCCAAAATAAGATGCAAAGGTGGACACAACACATGACTCAGCATAAGATGCAAATATAAATGCAAATTTGGATGCTCAAAATGATGTACCATTGGATGCAAGAAATGGTGTTAAAAACGATGCAAAATTGGATGCAACAAATGACGCAAAATATGGTGCAAAATGGGAAGGGAAAAATGGAGACAAATCAAACGTAAAAGTGGACATAAAAAATGGTCCAAAAAAGGATACAAAAATGGGCACAAAATTGGATGAAAAATTTGGTGCTAAATCAAATTCAACAAATGGTGCAAAGATAGGCACCAAAGCTGGTGCAAAAATAGGTACAAAATTAGAAGCAAAAACTAGTGTAAAACTAGATGCAAAACTTGGCGTAAGACTATATGCAAAAATTGACACTAAATGGATGCAAAAAAAGACATTAAATTGGATGCAAAATATGATGTAAACTTGATACAAATGATTATGTAAAAATGGAAGAAAAGAATGACACAAAATAGGAAGCAAAAGACAATGAAAAATAGATGCAAAAAATGACACAAAAATAGAAGCAAAACTTGTCATAAAATAAGATGCAAATCTTGGTTCAAAATTTGACACAAAAGATGATGCATAGTTTGGTGTAAAAAATGATGCAAAATATAGCGTGAAAAAGAATGCAAAATCAGGCACAAAAAGGGATGCTTTAAAAATTGTACAATAGAGCCAGATTTAGCGCTAGGTTGCTCATCACAATTACAAATAAAATGCACTAAAATCTGGCGCTAAATCTGGCACAAATCGCTTGTTTTGTTGTAGTGTATATGGAGACAACTCGTAGCCATATACTCTAATCTCTGTGTAGTTGGTAAAGATACTAGTCTCATATTCTGACTTGATCACTGAGGTGCATGATCCTTTTAATTTATGTGTTGACCCTGGGTTCACTCTGATTGCTGAGAAGTTGTGCAACTGGGTGAATGAAACATTCTATGAAATCTGGAAATGTGAACTTAGTTGATTTCCTTCTAATAAATGAGGTCAAATAAGTAACTTCTTGATTTTCTTGTTGATCATCCTACTTGTAAAAAGCAATAGGCAACCTATCTCCCTCCTAAAAAATAAGCATATGAAATATTACCAAGGAGTATTTAAACAATCCTTCAGTACTGATGTTCATCAATTTCTCAGGCATAGCTTCAGTGAAAAATTGATTGTAGTTATACATGAAGGCAACCTTGTTTTCCTTAGAAAAAATGAATAGATAACCTAGGATAGCTTCATCTACCCATTGGTATGATTGGTAGCCTAACAAGCAAGAAATAAGAGAAATTATATGTTTGGCTCTTTTAGGGAACATAGATGCTGGGTAAGGAGGATTCTTCTTGGGGAGATCAACATCTTTAGGGAGAAATATATCAAATATTTGAGCTCTCTAAGGGAAGGTCAACTTGTGATATAGGTTGATTATGGCTACAATGGAGAAAAAGCTAAAGGACTCACTCTCGGGTATTAGAAGAATTACGTTTATGGTTTCTGCAGTGATAGTTATCAAAATGTCTCTATTCTGAGCTACCACTGTTCTCTATAAAGGATTATACTTGGATTGGCACTAGATAACTAAATCAGGAAAGGAATAAGGCTGGGTCAACATGTACAAAGGTAGATTTGATTCCCACAAGTTTATTTCATCCTCAGAATCAAAGTATGTGTACTTCAGCTAGTTGTGCAATTTAAACATGTCAAATTCACATTCAATATCTGCAACTTTAAGGTATTGATCAGATAATGGGATATGGTTTATGTCCAAGGCACCAGAAGCCTTTGTGGTTTCCTATGTTGTAGAGGGGATGGAAGAAGGTTTGTCCTTTTTCTTTGGAGCCATGGTATAACAAGAATGTATTGGTGAATGGAAAAAAGATTGCAAGAGATATTCAGAGAGGAAGCTTATAGTTGCGGCTTGGCTCTGCAAAAATTTGTAGAAACAAAGAATAGAAACAATGAAGAAATATTTAGAAAGGTTATTGTAATGGAGCAGATGTATATTTATAAATGAATTAGGCTACCATTATAGTAGAGGTCATTCATGATCGGCTGATTAGGAAATAAACGCAGTAACGGGAGGAAATATTAGCAACGTGAGGGAAATAATAGCGGAAATGCCTACACGGGAATGTATAGGTGATAATGGGTGAGGGCACGTGGCATGGAACGATTGGAGGTAGATGGCGCGGGAGGAGTGACCATTGGCACAATATCATTAAGCGCAGGAAGTGTGAATTGCGGATTTCGAGGGGGGGTACAAGGAGTCTGTGCGAGCGAAACCGTTTTTCACACCCTCCTATGTCATTATCTCATTTTGTGGCGAGGGGGTGTGAAGAGGCTTCCTTGCCGTTGATCTGGGCGGGGAAGAAAATGACAGTAGATCCTTGCTGAAGACTTATCACTCACCGACAAAACAATTTTTTCATATATGACTTTGTTTAAAAATCATAAAATATCTTTATTTCCAATTAATTAATTACCTTTTAACAAGGAAATTAAGCACTAATTGAAAATTTTATCTATCTAGGTGTGTTTAGACTAGCTGCCCTTTTAAAAATATTTGACTAATCTAAACCTAATATGATACATCTTTAGGCCAATTTTTTATCATATTAGACCTTTTATTTATCCTAATCTATCCTATCTTTTAATGTTCAACCAAGATTAAACTATTTGGTTGGACTTATTCTTTAGTCTAGAACAAAAAAATAAATGATCTAATCAAGATTAAATAGTTTGATTCAGATTAGAAGAAAAGGTTGTGGCACAAAAACAAGATGCACACAAACATTATTTAGTCCAAATGGAATTTATTCATGAAGTGGCATTTAAACAAGAATACTTATACAAATATTTTGATTTTCTTTTGATGGGGTTCTATTTCATCTCTTTTTACTTTCTATTTTCAATATTTTTTCAATTTTTTTTTCATACCATCTTTTATGAAACAAAAACTAACATATAAAAAATAAAGCATGTTACAACACCTTCTATCAATCAGATGCATACATCCATTGCTCACTGGAAAAATAATATAACCTATGATGGAAGAGATGAGTTGAACTTAAATATCAGCTATTTTATGCCATAACACTAATCTAATCACTAAACTGACTTCTAAGCTACATAAATCAGATGTAAAGCAAAACTACTAACATTCATCTATTTCCAAGAAATCATAAACACAATATTTTTGGACTAAGGTTGTGAATCCTTCCCTCATTCTCCCACAAGATAGGTGATGTACAATCTTGCAACCATAGGTTTTTATAGCTTAATCCATACTTAAATGAACAAAACTATGAAATTCTTAGAATCAAGAATAAAACATAAGTACAAAAAGAGGGACCAAAGCCTCTAGGTTGGGCCGAAACCCAACGGTCTCAACCCTATGAAACTAACTCAGATGCAACATAAATAAAAATTCTCATTATCAAAAAGTGAAGGTCTCATACATCACATAAAAGTTCAAAATGACAATTTCAAGCTTTAAACACAATAGCTACACCTAGCTGAATAAAATCTTTGAATCCCAATGACCTTTTCTCCTAGTTTATTTATACAAAAGGGTAGTTGATAGCATCTCCCTTGAAAGTATGAGTGATTCCGTCCTTGATCTCAGAAATGGTGGATCTTGTCCCTCTTGAGCTTCACTTGGACTAGGATTCACTCAGCTGCCAATGAATTTGAACTAGTGAGAGAGGATGCTATGATCCCAAGTTGAGTTAGGAAGTTAAGAAGGTGGAGAAACCCCCTAGATTATCTCATGGTTTTCTCCATCAATCCCCTACATAAGAATTATCTCAAAAATGATTATTTTTTCTACAACTAAACCACATTAGGATAAAATTGATGACACACACCTTTTACTCCTCCTACTAACTATAATATAAAAAAAATGTGAATTAATGTCAGAGATGGATAGTTTTAATGGTGGAGAATGTCATGATGATCTTCAAAATATACTTATTGATGGGACTCATCAGTTGGTTTATCTTTTTGTCAATTTCAGCTTGGTTGAAGTGAGTAAGAGAGAGAATACCGCCAAGAGGAGAAATAAATCAAGAAAGAAAATGAAGGAAAAGGACAAGAAATGAAAGCAAGGAGAAGGTTGGATCAATAGCTTTAGTAGGGGGATTTAGCAGGTAATAGGTTGCATGCGTGATTTACTAGCTAAGGTGTGAATGCATGGTATATGCATTTATTTATTTAGTTCATTTGTTTTCATTGGTATGCATTTTTTTGGGTTCTATAGTGGTTTCAACCTTGCCTTTCCGTCTCCTTGATAGCCATCGTCTGATGGGATTCACTTCTGGTTGAGCTTTCGGTTGCCGAAATATTTTGGATTTGGGTGTGGTGGTACAAAGAAAATTTCCAAGGGTTGGGGGTGGAGATGTTTTCCTTTGGGATTCCCTTAATAGGTGGGTGGAAATAGGAAAATTCTTCAATAGATACTAAAGGAATTCTAAGGCATACAAGGTTTCATTGTTTTGTGATCTCCTGACAAGTTTTGGCAAGATCACAGTAGTTTGAGGGTTGAGGTGGTTTAACCTATGGATTCCTTTTCTTGTTTATGTCTTTGTTTATCCCATGATATCCCACATTCATGCTTGGAATATGGCACGTGGGTGATTAGCTGAAATAATAATTTGGTTAGGCTCAATCTATGGTTGGGTGGTACCTAGAAGTCCTTGAATTGGATGGCTTTTGCATTTGTTAATAAGAGTTATTTCTATATTTTGATTCATGAGTACTTGTAATTTTTATTATCTTTCTTTGATGGTTTTTCTATCATGATAAATATTCTAGTTATATGCTGGTTATAAGCATGATTTATGATGTGTACCATCTATGGCTCTTGTCATGAATTGTTTAGTTATTGATTCATTGATGAATGTATGGAATAATGTGTTATTTCATCTATGTTGAGAGGCTATAAAGCCTTCTTAGTGATTCCTAGACTAATATGACTAGATATGCATTCATGACCTGTAGCTTACATGTTTGCCATGTGTTTTATGAAATGTTGGTTATGGACTAGGCATGCCCTAGGTTAGTTCTTATTTAAGTTTGTATGAGAAGCTTTGTCATTATGTCATTTATGGTTTTGAGAAGTTACATATAGTTTTGCTTAGTGGTATGGATGTTGGCATGGAAAAGTGGTTCAAATCTTGATACTGCACCTTCTGAATTAGAGATTTTGGGCTATAGGCACATGGAGGCAATGTTGTGCATGGGTTTGGAGGTCTATAACCACACCCACAAATTTTCATGCATTCAGTTGTGGGCTTAGGGTAGTGAAAAGGAGCCCCAGCTTAGGTTTTGGTTAGTTCTGACAGTTCTTTGGCCGTTGAGTGTCCTATAGCCCTAAGGGGTATTGTGAGTTGTCAGCTTTCGGCCCCACTTCGATAATTGGAGCTCAGAGGTCGACTGATGCCAAAGTGACCTTTTTTCTCATGTTTACCTTGATATACTGGTGAAATCGGGTAAATATGGGAGGGGGCAATTACAAATTGGTATTAGATATCCCATTTTCAAACACTTGGACAGAATGGGCTAGATGCATGTTGTTATGCATGATGTCATTGTATGCAGTTAGTTTTATGATGCATGCTATCGATATGTTGATATGAATATGCAGATATATTTATTGTGCTAATCTAGATGGATTCGTGCATATGAGATGAGATCCCCTGAACATAACTAAGGTATGTTTGAATATGTTTATATTTGGTTATGTGAAATGGTATGTTCATAGGAAGAATATTAGATATTACAAGTAGAATGGTGGACTATTGTTCACGTGACTCTCCTTGTAGATAAGTTGAGAAATAAAGAGATGAGTACTCTCCTGACATAGTAGACACCTTGAGACGTTTGGACATAGAAATCAGGAGTTGCAAAGAAAATAATGACAGGATCATTCAATCACAAGAAAGAATTTATAGAGCACAAGAAAATAAAGTAAAGGTCAATGTAGCGATCCTTTAGAGTTTATCAAATTTGAAGAGATGGGGACATAAATAGATCAGGTATGGATATGAGGATAAGAATAATGGGGCATATTGTAGAATATATCGATCAGGAAACATTTTGGATAGAGATGATATAGTCAGAGGTGGCAGATGGATGGATACACTTGACAAGAGCAATAGTGGTTATGGCTTCTATTCTTGTTCTGGTTTAGATAGACATCATGGTCATCATTAGTATCATCCTTATAGAAGGACTGAGAGGGGATACTCTCTAGATGAGTTCAAGAAGATGGAGCCTCCTATGTTCAATGGAGAGCTGAAGAAACCATGATATGAAGAAGCATGGTTGCTTGGGATGAAGAAGTTATTCAAGTTGCATGACTATATAGAGAATATGAATGGCAGGCTAGTTATTTTTAGTATCAAGGGAAAAATAGACATTTTGTTGGAATATGTGAAGCATGTCACAGGCATCAGGAAAGAGGAGTTGAGTTGGAATGAATTCAAGAGACTTTTCAGAAAGAAGTATTTGTTAGAGAGGTATTATGACAGAAAGGATAAGGAGATCTATGAGATGAAGATGGGATTTATAATATATGATGAGTACACGAATAATTTTTTGAAGTTGTTTCGATTTGTGCATTACCTCAGGGATGATAAAAAGAAATTTCAAATATTAACTAGTAGATTTCCATTAGCATTCAAGGATCAAATTGAGTATGATGAGCCTCAGTCAGTGGACGAAGTTAGTGGGAATTTGAAGCACTGTTATGAGTAGTCAAAGTGAAATACTAAACCTAAGCATCATTAGAAAGGAAATGATAATACCAAAGGAAAATGGCCTCTGAAGTAGGCAAGGCATTAAGATTCATATGAGAAGGAAAATGTGGCTCCTTACAAGAAGTTTAAAGCAGTTGAGAAGGGACATGGATCTCAACCTGTAGAGTAGTAGTATAAAGGTAGTGGTAGGGAATGGTTGCGGTGTTGGATATGTGGAAAATGTCACCTCAAGAGGGATTGTCCATTGTATAAGGGTGGAAAACCTTAAATATACAGTGCTAAGGAGGTGCAAACAATTGGGGATGTTGAACAAATAATTCATCAGATATATGCAACATTTGATTACAACAATGTGGATCACTAGGAATCCATTATTGAGATGGAAGGTAAGATTTGTGATCAATTTGATTCCATTTTTATTTATCCTAGATCTAATTATAGTTACATTAATCCTGACCCAGTGGATAAGTGTGGTTTGATTAAATAACTGCATGTAAAGCCTTGGTTGGTGTAGTTTTCTATAGGAACCAGGAAAAGGTTTAATCATTAGGTGATAACTTGTGAATTTGACGTAATTAGTATGCATACATCAGCACACATAAATGTGCTTCCTTTGGGTTTGTATAGGATGCTTTAGGGTATGGATTCGTTGTACCTTCACAGGACTAAGGTAGATTATTACAAGATTATTGAGTGCTTGGATGATGATGGAGAGAAGAGAATCTTAGAGGGTAACTAGAAGCCTGCATCATTGGGAATGGTTATAACGAGTACTCCAGAGTTGGTCGAATTGCAACTTAAGGAAATGCTTGATAAAGGATACATAAGGCCAAATGTGTCTCCTTTCAGTGCACCAATATAGTTTGGGAAGAATAAGAATGGTACTCTCAAGTTTTACATTTATTATAGGTAGGTGAACAAGGTGACAGTCAAGAACATATACCCTTTGGCGTGGAGTGATGACTTATTTGATCAGCTGGAGAGAAACAATTTTTCAAATATTGATTTCATATCAGGGTATCATCAAGTATGCATCAAAGAAGAGGACATATATAAGAAAGCATTATGTACTAGGTACGGGAATTATGAGTTTGTTGTGGTTTTATTTGGTCTTACTAATGCTCCACCTACTTTCATATGTTTGATGAATAGTGTGTTTAATCCTTATTTGGTCAAGTTTGTGATAGTATTCATTAATTACATTTTGATATATTCTAAGAATGAGGAAAAGCATGTAGAATATGTTAGGTTCCTATACCAATAGGAGTCATAATTTTGAATGACTAAGGTTAAGCGTTGTAATATTGTACATACCTTTGCTTTCTGCAAATGTTTTCCATATTAAAAATTAAAAAATGTAAAGAGGGTATGTCCTAAAATAAATCCAAAGGACAAAAAGAATAAGAGAAGGTCAAAAAATGAAAATATATGAACCCCAAAAACAAAAATAGACCATGAAAGTGTGCAAGTATAAATGCCAATGTGGCATTAACTTTTATGCATAATAATGATTATGTGCAGCTTTTTATTCATGCTACAATCCATAGTAATCAAATTGTTTAATCTTGGCTATTTCATGCTTTGAACTTTATGTTTATAGTTAGAGAATAAAATTTGACCAAACAAATTAATCTTGGCAGATCAATAGATAGGTAGAGAAATAAATGGAGCTCATAAGCTTAATCTGAGCCTTTGGAAGATATAAGGTTAGAAGTAGATAGTTTGTTTTATAAAAGAAAAGGAAAGACAAGGGTATGGTAGCCTAAATGCACCCAAATAAGTATAACAAAGAATAAAATGTTAGTGTAGGTAATAGGTAAGTAGAAGAAAGGTTGTTGAAGTATAAAGTTGATTGGATCAAAGCACATTCATCATGCTTAGACATATGTGCTAAATATTTATGATCAATTATGAAGGCAAAAGAAAAGGTTCACAAGTTAATTTATTTAACTCCCCCTCAGTCATATTTTCCCCTATACATACTAATTTCCTATCCGCAAGCATGTTCGAGTACTTTTAATCTTTCAAGTCAAATAGGCTCAGAGCATTTCTCTGACTTTTGGTGGGACATAACCCTCGGCTTAACGACTTATGGACATCAAGTGTTAGAATCCCCTTCATAAAACTAACCCCCCTTTATTTCCCTAATAAAACTCTTTTTCCTAAGGTTAAACTACATTAGCCTATGAAAAGTGAGAAATGCCATGCTAAAACTCATTTCACTAAAAAAACCCACAAAAGACATCTTCTCCTAAGTATTAAGTGTATGTAAATAAAGTGTGCAAATATTACATTGACATTTTTACTTAAGGGTATATTCACCCCGCCAACTTCATATTAATTTTTAAATTTATTAAATAATTCCCATAATACATTTTCCCTTATATTAATTAAATCCCCTATGTAATATCCCAACCCTTAGTTTTAATAAAAACTATACAATTCCCCCATAACCCATACGATCCCCTAACCCCATGATTAACCCCGAAATAATCACAATCCACCGTAATTAAAGTCCCTCAACCCCCCTAAAACTTCGTCCATTTCCTCTGCACTAGGTTTCCACCCGAATACCATTCGATCATCTGTGCCCAAGTCAAATGGCACACAGCCATATCGGGCTCACCCGACGCCCAATTTTTACCCGAAGTTAAACCCCATCGTTAAACCCCACCCTGTCGATTAAACTCGTGATTAAAGTCTTAATTAATCACAAACCACTGAAGATTAAAGTCCTGGCCCACCCCCTCGCCCCAACACATCAATTCATTTCATCCGCGCACCTCCCTCACCCAATTGTCATGTGATCACCATCCCCCCTCATCTGATGGTCCACAGCCATATCTGGCGTGTCCGATGGCCAATTGTTACCCGCCCGATAAATCGCTTTTCCTCAAACCCAAAATGCTATGTGTTAGGCGCGGAGGTAGATCGGGTGACCCCTCCTTAATACCTCCTTCACCACAAAAGTGGTGCGATGGCATAGGAAATTGCCTCCCTGCTCAACCTGATAAACCACCGACTATTCATAGTATAAATTTCTGTGCCAATTTACCCATTACCCGTTAAAACTCCTAAAACACTCATTTTCATTCCTTTCACTCAGTTACACAGTGAAACCTCTCAAACCCTTTCGTCGCTTCCCTAAGCCTTTGAGACATGATTTCACCATAGATTCCCTCCTGAACACCTTCCAGAATCTGTCCTTAGTTCTTCCCATTTTCAGTACATTCTCCGGTCATCTCCTTGCAAACCTGTTTTTTGTTGACAAATTGTTGTATTTTGTAGGTAATTAGCAGAAGACCAGACTTTGGATAAACAATTTTGATACTAGTCACAAAACTTGTTTACTCCAAGACTCGAAAGGAAATCTATTTAAAAACCTTCATTCAGAAGAAGAAAATAGTTATACACAGAACAAAGAAAGAAATCATTCACACAAAGACATTGATTGTTAAAACAAAGGAACCAGATAGAGCATACAGTCAAAGGAAAAACAGATCAAAGATACAGAAAGTTGATCAATATCCATTACCGTATGCTGATACATATTAAAAAATAAATAATTTACTATTGGAATACATAGTAAAAAGTTAAAATGTACAGTAAAAGTAAAAACAAATAAAAGGATATTGACATGTCATCAAAGTCATAGAGTATCAATGTCAAAGAGTATCAGATGAAAGCTTAAAGTGACTAAAGCCTCCAGCGTGAAAGATCAAATAGAAAAGAGCATAAAAGGCTAAAACAAAACCATAAAGGCTAGCAGTACTGTTAGTGTCAGTGTTTGAAGCCTTCCATCAGTGATCAAATATGCTCTTACAAAGTGGTTTTAGGATGTCAAAGTCAAATTTTTTCATTTCAGTGAGTCTTCAAGTGAAAATTGCTCACTAGGTATTAGGTCTAGGGTTTGTTTTCACTCCTTTCAAAGTTGTCCAAATGTCGGTCCATGTCACGATTCAGCTGAGCATACCATCATTCAGAGAGTTGTCATCATCATTTCAGGTTCCCATGGGTCATTTTACACCTTGCTCATGCTTCAGTTGTACTTGGGTGGGGCTCATTTCCCTCTCCTACGTAATTTCTCGTGGGTGGTCAAATCATCAACAAAACTTGTATCCTGATGTTCATACACCTTCCCCTATCCTTAATGTATCTAATTAAACACTTCCCATCACTCATATATCTCAAATTCATCATTTTCCCACAAACCCTAGCTTCTTGCTACAATTTGACAATTTTTTAGGCTAGCCCTGTGTTTTTCCCTTTTGGACCCCTTCCCCTCACTCAATCTTTGAAATTCCACTTTCCCCTATTTCCTAACATCTCTCCCTACTTCCCAAAACTTTCTCAAGAATTTATAAGCGCCTTATCCCCTTCATTTCACTTCATTTTGACAAATCCATTGTTCCACACAACAGGATAGGTTATGTTGGACACCTAATCCTCAATGGGTTAGTGTGGATGCTGAATGGACAAAAAGATTCCAAGAGACCTTGGGATGTGAAACCCAACAGTCACAATATGTACTATAAATGTATATCAATTGTTAATAAAAATTGTACGATCATGTTTTATCTTTCTTATTTGTGGTTGCCCATGTGTGTTTAACATGGTATCAGAGCAGGCATATTCCTGCCCTGCATAATTAATTTGAGCCATTTGTTTTATGGCCTTATATGCAGATCATTTCATGAATATTTTCTCAGCTAAATTTTAGCTGCACCTTGTCATTTCTCCAGTGCCATTTTTGGCATCTCTCTTCCATTCTAAATCTCCTGAGTCGTAATAATTTGCTCTCTGAGTGATAATGAGTAACTCATGGTATTCCAATCGAATAACTGCTCCTAAAGTGTTGTCAGTGTTCCATTAGCATTCCTTTGCCAGCTACTCTACTCATAGTCTCTCTAACTTCTGTTGCTTAGACACACCAAAATTCTCCTTGCCACCCTAACGTATCTGACAACTCTGCCTAATTCTCTCTGCGTCAAATCAATACCCATTTTTTCATTGAGCACACTTCAAACCTGTAGCAAAAGAATCGAACGGACACAATTATGAGTTTATCTTGGCATGGATTGTATGAACGTTGGTATTAATGCTCCCTCGACGCTTACAATCCACTGTCATAGTCCCATTGCTCATGTTTCTCCCTCACTCCATTTTATAGCTCCAGGGATGGTGTCAAGAACCTTAAATGCCTGTTGTTCATTGAGGGATCTCACCTGAGTAGGCCCGGTACAGATTTGAGCCTTGGCTTCCAGCACTGTGGGATTCGGCTTAAACTTTGTTACTGGGTGATAGTTTCTTGAAAGCTCTGGATTGGGATGCCCTGCTTCTAATTCATCTACTCCATACATATCCCCCTTCAATGAACTTTCATGAACAACAACTCTATAGCTTGATCTGCTCTTCTTTTCGGGCCCACCGGATGACGTAATTGAAGATGAATACAACATTCTTTTGAATTGGCAGTTCCTGAAACAACCAAGAGAATGAATGCTTTCGTCGTTACCATATTTGGGTATTTTCCATTCGCCATTTCCAGACTTGCATATCGGTAGTCTGCTCCCGGGAATCCGATCCGAAATCCTCCAAGGAAATGGTTTGGCATTGACAATGAGAAAACCTACAGACATTCATTTCTTGTGGTGATTCTACAAAAAAAAATGGCTAATGTGGGTGAAGCGTTGAAGGTCGAGATTTATCTTTATGAAGCCTCCATCAAACAAGAGATGTGTTGAAAGTGTTTTGAAGACCGTATACTCTGCTTTGAAACTTTTGGCCGAGTGGAATAATATACAATTTGTTGCCTTCAACAAAAATAGCAAATATTATATCATGTGCCATGACCAATGCGCTAACAGGATCCCTGTGCGCGGGATAGTTGAAGGGTCATAAACGATAATCCCAATTACTATTTGGTATCTTACCTGTTAACTCTCGAATTTTTAGGCGGCTGAAATAATTCATGGTTTAGTGGTGATAATTCCATGTTGTTGTGGCACATATTTTGAAGAATGATACGTACAATTGTTTACATCTTTCATTAAATATCAAATCTTATTATAAAAAGGCGGGGTTATATATATATAATTTTGTTTGGTGGATATGCTCCTGTGTCCATACTATCAAGACTTCCATCTGACAGTGAGGCTGAGTTCTCCTGTTCTAGATTTAGTTGAGCCGTCATCAGCTGGACACCCAGAAAATGGCCGACCACTATAGTACAAACTGACATTGTAATTATACCGCTGGTTTTGGTATCAGACTGTAAAAGGTTGAGGGTTCGAAACCTAAAGGAGGGGAGTATACGCCCGATTCTAGTGATTGTAATCAAATTATGATATCGACTAATGAAATGTAAAGATGCATCTTGCATTTGCACGCTGTTGGTATACACTCGCATTGCTCTTGATTGATTATCTTTAATGCTAATTATCTTTAACGCTGCTCCATACATACATTTACATGAGCTCCTCCCATCAAAGTCTATTGAAATGAGGAACGAGGAATGATAAAACCGATGCGCTGTCCATTGAATGTTTGTTACAGTATGCATTATTTTTGTGCTGTCTTATGTGTTGTATAACACTCTGGTGAATGTTTGCGCTGTCTTGCATTGCGGTCTTACACTCAGAGCGTTGTCCATTAACACTTCGAGCACTGCCCATATATTTATATGTGTTCTTTAACACTGATCAGTTTTGAGTATTGTGTTGAATGAAACATTGAATGTGTTGAATGCCTGTCTAACATGGCTGCTTGAAAGCTTGAGCGGGAATCTCACACTATTTGGTAGCTCAACAACACTTACAGAGCCTTGGCCTGGGCTCCCACCTTGCTCGTCTCATACTGATTGCAAAATTTGACAGTAAAACCAGCAGATGCCCTGGCACATTTGGTAACGTTACATAGTGCCCTATTTGCTTGTGTAGAATTGTTGGAGAATTTGATAAGATTCGTAAGCTACGTTACTGTCATATATTTCACAAATCTTGCATTAATAGATGGATGGATTCTGGCCAGCAAGCCGCTTGGCCTCTTTGTAGGTTGTCAATTTTATCAGATGAAAGAGCCATGAAAATGGAGCAGCAACTGACAGAGGAACTTTTTCTCTGGTTCCACTGAAGAGGAGCTGGTTTTTTGGGTGAAATAGTGAGGATCCAGAAATATTGTACTTACTTCTGCTGAATTTTTGTATACAGGAAGATATCATATAGGGTAGTACGTTCATGATCCATTTACAAAATTACTAACTGTTTCATGTCTCACCATAGTTTTCAGTGATTGATTAGTGTAACTGTTAAATTTAGCTAAATAATATTTTGTTGAACATATAGTTCTTTTGTGTTCAATCCAGTGTGTTGAATCAGATTTGCATAGCGGAAGTGTAGTTTTCACTGTTGAGTTACTCTCTGAAACCCTTGGAAAATTTTATGGGATCTGAACTACTTTCTTGTAGAAGAAGTGGAACTATTGTGGGTCAAGCTTGAGTAAACCTCTTCACTTTATTTTAAGGAAACCGTGAGACTTAACTGTAAAATTTGCAAAATAAATGTAAGGACCATTGATGAAGTCCTCAATAGAAAGAAACTGTGAAAAATAGAATAGCGGCAGAGGTTTTCTGATTCAAAAGGGAAGGAGTATTTGAAGGATCTAAGGAAGTTTGCAGTTGCTGCTGCCCCAGTTCTGGTATTAAAACTCATTATAGTCTCTGTCTACATATATATACATTGATTCCTTGATTCATTTGCTGCAAATTTGTAAAGGATATTGCTGTGTACTGTGAGTGGATATTACTTTTCTGTGCTGAGTAGTAGTTGTGATCAATTTTTAAGGTGTAAATCTGACATTGAAGAAAAAAAAATGGCTAGAATCAGTGAAGTATTAGAGTTCCTTAAAACTCTCATATTGTCTACTAATCATGATACATTAAAAGTCAGCAAAGTTTCTCTCATAGACATTTAGGTCTGTCTACAAAATGCACAAGAGAAAATTGATTTTTTGTAGCTCGAAACTCACCTACAACAAGAAGAACTAAAATAGAGGAGTCATTCTGAACATGTTTCTGTTTAGAAAATTGAGACTCCAACCCATCAGAAGCAAGTCAATAATGTTACAGTTGGCTCAAATTTTTTACATGCAGATGCAAAAACTTAGTTTGCACTTCTGAAGCCCATCATCAGACCTTGGGAACAGCTTGTCCACAACAAGCACATAACTGGTCTTGGATATGACAAGGACTTGTCCTTTCATATTCCAGACTATGCCAAGCCCATTTAGTTTTAGAGTGCTGGATTCATTCATGACAGTTCACCTCTAGCTATTCCAGACTCTGCCTCTCTTCCACAGCAATAGCAACAAAAACAACAACAACAACAACAACAACAACAATAACAACAGATTGTGAAATGCCAACATTATGACCGAGTTGGCCATTTGAAAGATCACTGTTTTGATCTTCATCCATGTAAGCACTATCATAAAACCAGTCATTCTTCACACAGATGCTTCAGAAATAAATGTTCTGTAAGAACAAAGATTGATCTTGGATGGATTGCCTCTTGGAAATGGGCATCAACAGCCAAGAAGATATTCCAATCACATGTCAGAACTTGTTCTAGAGTATTGAACAATCTTGCAGTT